>JAUTBV010141369.1:0-50081 GCA_032361325.1 Lepetodrilus fucensis
ATTTTATGTATGTCAAGTGAATGTACTTTGCAGTTATAGCTAAGAACTAGTCCAAAACAACCATACATATCTGTGATGTTATGCCTTTAGAGAAACTAAATGTTTATTATTATTTAACATGCAAATATATAACCTAGGTTTTTAGTTTATCTTAGTAATTGGATGCCGATCTTAATGCTCACAGTTGTGGAAAGAATAGGTTTTGATGGCTGTATATATGAATTGTGCACAGTATATGTTTCGGTATACATAGTGTTTCCTATACAATACGACGTAATTAACATCACCATAAGTATTGCTGTTTCTGTTGTACCCCTTGTAAGGTATACCTAGATATACCACGCAGCTATAATAAGTGACAGTCATAAGTATGACAATAAGAAGATATCCTTACTATAGAATAGCATCATCTCTACCTGCACGTGTGATTTCTCGAGCTTTATATCAATGAGCTATTGTTATCGATACTCTAGTCAATGGACATCCACACAACAACACAAATTGACCGATAAAAGTATGTCTTGAATAAATAGTTTGATTATGGTTTCTCACAAATGTGGACAAGAATGTAATGCTACAAATATTGAAATCTAGTTATGCTATGAATGTTATGAATGTTGTAATATCTAGTGGACCCAATTGAATCGTGCCAATATGATCCATTCCATGATTTTGACGTCACTCTTGGATATGCAAGAACGTGACATTCCTTCACCATGGCTTTCAGTTCACGCGGGTCTGCGAACATCGTACTATATGTTTACTGACATATATCTGGTCAATGGCATTCCTCTGTACGTCTATTCAGAACCAGGAAGTGACAGGAATACGTTCCGGCTGTCCGGAATAGACGCGGGTTCCGGGCCGCGTCTTGTCCGTGCATTCTTCCCGGCGGCCTGTAACAAGTGTAAGTAGTACTAACGCCGCCTCAAGCAAGTTTGTCAAACAAGCGTCCTCCTTTTCTTCTCCTCCCTCCAACCACCGTCTTTCCTGTCCCTCAATCTGAACTTTGCCATCATAAGTCCCAACCAAACAGGCGAACGTGGTGCTAGCAAAATGTCGGTGTTAGCGCGGCGGCGTGAACGGAACGATAACGGTTTACGCGCGAATCCAGCTGCAAATGTCGGCTGTTTTCGTGTGCGTGATGTTTCTTTTGATTTGCGGAAGCAAAGACGAGTAATGAGTTGATTAAAGCTGGGTTATGTGTGGAACATGACGAGAACGCTAATATGATGATACGGAGGTAATTGAATCAACTCGCGGTATGCGTCTTCGTCAGATTTCAGAGTTGTCGCCCGACGAGGTGTTAATGTGAGTGTTATTCGTTAAACGAGTGATATCCTCATGCTCGAGAAACAAGTATGCAGCATTGCGCTCCTGGCACAAGTTCACGGCCAGTCTCCTTGGTGTCGCCAAACTTACTATGGCAGTGCAATGGTCAAACATAGCACGGTAGCATCCTTCCTGCTTCAGACGAATAAATATGTCCCACGTGCCATCTGCCACTGAGAGCCATCCAGAATGTATCGAGAATAGTATTAGATCTACACTGTAACTAGCATACATTTTAATGAGCTTGATAGATATATGAAATTGTCCTCCTCTTCTTCTCTTCTTCTTCTTCTTCTTCTTCTTCCTCTTCTTCTTCTCCTCCTCCTCCTCCTCCTGCTTCTTCTTCTTCTTCTTCTTCTTCTCTTCTTCTTCTTCCTCTTTATCATCTTTAACATCATTATCATCGTCTTCTTCGTATTAGCATCATCATTATTAAATTATAATTATTATTATTATTATTATTATTATTATTATTATTTAATAGACATACAAAAACAGTCCTTAACGTAAGCATATCCATTAACGTCATATACGTGTATCGATTATTAGTATTTATTTATAATTATACGACAAGCTTAATATACTAGTCCGATATTGCTCTTAAGGATTTCACCAGTAAAATAAGAACTCCTTATGACTTCAATGAACATAGCTGTATCTTGCTGTTCCTAATCTGGCATAATTAGTCCCTAGAGAAAGTTGACAGTAGGAAAGTAACAAAGAGGAATTCAATATTAATTGGGCGGGTCTAATGATTCTAAGTTGACACTTTCTCCCAAAATTCACCACGCGACTTTGCGACAACAACCAACATCTATTATACCCACACGAACACCAACATTGACGGACCCTGTCACGAAGCATATATTCCCTTATACACACATACACACACACACACACACGTGAAGACATTTACACTTACAAAAGTGAGAGTCATGGTAAAGTCATCTTTGGCAGCAAACCAAACGGATGCTGATGGTCATACTTGATTGGAGGAGAAAGGAGTTTAAACGTGACTACAGCCGTTTACGCGTGGTTTGGACAATGGCCGCGCATGAACGGGAGAGACGCCCGTAGAAATCAACTGGACCCGTTATGATTTACATTGTGAAGCTAATGTGAACATATTGTTGAAGGTGTCACGAGATGGGTGACACCTGCACTGCGCTGGGAATGTATACTTAAATACAGATACATTTCAACTTTCGCCTTTTAAAATTGGTCCATATATATTACACTTTCATGACAGGATGTAGAAACAAAGCAAATAAATCAAAGTAAATTACTATACGGTGAAGTATTGTCCATATCTTTGCAAGTACATGTAATATAAGTATTGTTGAGTATTAGCTTGTCATTGGAATACCAAAGTGAAACTCACTTTGCTGAATTTCTGCCGATTAATATCGTTCCATTTATATGTGGACACCGAGAGGTATTTTCATTACCTTCCCAACATTCCAATGTCTCTCGACTATAACAGAATTTAAAACCAATATTCTTACTATTATAGTACGACCATTAGGTATGGTGAGCCAGGCAATGCTCTTAAATATAGAAGATATTTATAAATGATCTCACTATGTACAACGAGTGGTGTCAACTCATGAATTTCATTTTCAAAGAACAGGTTCAAATCAATTTAACATTCTTCAGAAATATGCCTCAATTGTGTCACAAAACTACAATGTAGTGTTGTAAAATCGATACCTATAATAATTAAGTATATTTGTCAGCTTCTGTATGTAATGCATACCGTTCTTTAATACGCATTGAGTAAGTTAGCTATATAGCTACCTGTAGCGCCAGGTGAATTCGCACTGTCCTTTCAGTTCTATTCCGGATCTAGTTAATAATACTCACAGCTACAATGATTTTTTTGTGTTCTATTCAATGAGAGTAATAACAATTTATTGACTCTATTATAGCAAGTGGGGTCGGAGTGTGCACAATATTGAACACTGACGAAAAACCATTGACCGTCTTTTTCTAAGGCGCATAGCTTTCGTTCATGGAGTGCTCTTGACAGATTGTGAGGCTAAATATATTAGGATTGAACTCGAGAGGCTTTTCACGACGGCGTTCCCCAATTTTGTTCAGGTCATTGCTGCATGTGTGCTTCTGTTTGCCCCCTTTAAGACGCTACGATATGACAATGTTGACTTTGACGTCTGCTCGAACAACATAACGGCGACAGATCTGGCCGCGGAGGCTGGTCATGGCTGATTCAAGCATGTCGTGTTCTTGTCTGCTTGGGTATTTTTTCTTCTTTCTCCAGCGTTGACATCTTTTGCTGGGACGCTGAGGTTTCAAAGGTTGTTCGCATCAAGGATCGATTCTCTTCTCCGGGCAGTGGAGGTCAGAATGTCCAACTCTCCTGTCAGCTGGAGTTAAAATAAGTCAGAGCCCACGTGAGAGAGATTGCCATCGACACTACAACACTTCGTTAACGTAACTTTTACCAGCGACTGATAAATGCAATAGAGATCTTTATAATGTTTTCCTCTACAATCATCTTTACTTTTTTTCTTTCTTTCTTGTTTACACACACCCGCTATATGCCGTTCACATATCTCACAATTCGCGTGCGGTGGAATAATTTTCGTCATTATACTGAACACGATAAGCCCGCCTTGAACTGCATATAGGGTAATATAGAAAGGATTCGCGTGCTATTTTAAATGTATTTGAGATAAGTGACACCATTGCACAATCAATCGTGTACATTGTCCCACATGACGTGCCACGCTTCAATTACAGCTGTGCATGTGTCTAATTGTTTGTAAATCTATGCGGATGTTGAATACGAAAAATAACAGTAATTCTGAGGCCGCATTTGGCAACAGTTACAAAGCAATTACTAGTATCAATATGAGTATGCAAGTGAAGTATAGTAACTGCAGCACAGTGACCTTATATCTTGAGGTCCAATACCTGGGCTATGGAGTGTGGTGTGCTGTGCTGTGGTGTGCTAGTGGGCGTGGGAGGTGGTTCAGTATGATGTAGTGTGCGAATATGTTGGCCCGTCTATATGTGGAACAGTATATACTACATGTAGTGTCCAATTGTTAAGTCTCCTTGAGTATCGTTCAATTTATTTATTGTAAGATAAGTTTAATTAACATAATTAATTTAATTATATGGAGTACATGGAGACAGTATCCTTTACCCTACCAGCAAATACTAGTCCTATATCTCTTCAGAGCGTCAAGATGATGATGCTGGTGATGTTGTTGATGATGATGCTGCTGCTGCTGCTGATGATGATGAGGAGGAGGAGGAGGAGGAGGATGAGGAGGTAATGACGACGATTATGATGAACATTTGGCATGTATCACTAGTATATAGTGTTTCTTCATGTAACTTCATGCAACTGAATTCGTATACAATTATATCGCTGTGTATCAGACACATGTATCAAAGAATCCTACACACTATTTGTTTGTATCCAGACTACACTATGTTATATACAGATTACTTCTGGAGACTGTGTAGATCATATCGCCTCTCACCATGGTTACACGAAGACGCTACCACGACATGTCCGACTGTCCTCTCAAATACAGGTGACCTGATGACCCGGCAAGTTCAAGGGTCAGTCAGCCATCCCTGACCATTGCAAAATTGAAAGGAACATAATTATAATAATTCTGTGAATTCACGTTAACAAATACTAATATTGTTACAAATGTAACTCGGCCACCCGAATCCTAATGTTAAACCGTATCAATGTTAAAGTATAAAAAGGAAAGCCATCTGAACAATGTTATGTGGTGTACATGTCTAAATGTACATACCCTTATAGCACCGTCTAGCAAGTGTCTCATTGACCACCTTAACAACACATACGGTTAGTTCGAGGATCAGGACTAAAACCGCCGCAAATTCAAACTAGCCTACAAATATTGACTCGCTACTAGGCTGGTTCGAACCTAGTCCGGTGGGTAAACGCTGTGTTTGAGGGGGGATAAAGGGGGTACACATGAGGGTAAAAGAACGCGGGAAGACGCGATAATGATCTGATAAACTGGTTCTGAGATGCGAGTACAGAAGTGGGATGGTGCAAAGATATGAAGAGCGGGAATAAGCTTGTTGGTCTCCAATCTCATACTTCTGCCACATGACTTCTGCTACCTAGGCATACGCTTGAAAACATATAGATACAGGAGGATATGGTTCACCGATAGTACCCGTGCCAATATTAGATATTATTCTAGCTGTTGAAACTGTATATGAAGCACCAATGTTAAGATTTTGGCTGCGCTGGTAGAAATTGTTCTGGGCATCCTTCACGAAGAAGAAGCTCGCTTATCCACTAAGAGACCATAAAGCTCTTTTTTCCTATAGCGAATACACTGCAAAGAGAGCGCTATGGTCTCTCAACCGACACGAGAGCTTTGTGAAGGGATACCCAGATAGGTATACAAACTAGTTGAGTGGTTGCATTTCTAAGTACGTATTTACGTAATATCCGTATCAGTTCTGAATTCAAGTCTAAACGTACGAAGTCACCTCACATGTCAAGTATCTCATCCAGCTTAAGTCATCCAGATGACAGATTGAACTTACAGCACGTGCTAACTATGGCTTAATCCGTCCAAGTAGGTATACGGGTCTTGCTGACTAAGTAAATATCACGTCATTTGTTTACAGATACCGGGTATATATAAGAGATGTGTTTGACTTTATATAAGACCTGGCCCTGATTTCTCGAAACAAACTTGAGTTCATGTTTTTGTTCAGCCGAGATTTCTATCATTGGCGCAGTGCTGTAAGTTGAGTGAAAACTCAAACACAGCTGAGATTTTACACAATTTACATCAGTCATCACTGAGTCAATGCTGAAGAAAATCATCTCAAACTCAAGTTTGTTTCGAGAAATCACGGCCTGAAGAACTTGTGGATTTCGGTGGCTATAGTGTTAGGGCCTAGAAGACTGCTGTATGTTTTAATTTGTTTGTGGTAATTACGATTGTATTTTACTAAAGGACAATTCTAGCGTACTACTAGTCGGTTATTTATTCATAGAATACATAAGATCAACTCTTTTCTCCTCAAATTCAGTAACATAAATCCAAGTTACAAGCTCGCGTATCTCTTTCTTTGAACATCAAGTCCCTGATGTATTAGCTAGATTGACCAAAGTTATCATTAAACAGACACGTACTACACAGATTGGTACTGTCGGATTCTAGTCATCAAGTCTGTGATGTCAGCATGCAGATATAACCACAGTTCCATTAGATCAATTCGTATTCATTTTTTATCGCACAATTCCGAGCATAATCATGTTCATGGTGTCGTAACATATGGCCTAATAAAATCCGTTTCACTACCTAAGTGGCAATATTTTGGCCTTTATGACACTTTCCTGTACCATGAAGCAAATTGAAATGGTACCCTGTGGTACATATGATGGACACTGTTCCAATGTAATTAACTTTCCAGCTTTCCCCGCGCGTACATTTAATGATCTTATTTTCGAAATACACTTCTACAGGTGGACAGACCTTTATATCTTTTGTTTCCCCGCGCGTACGTTTATTCGTATGCATGATCATATATTTTCGCAATACACTTATAGAAGTGGACAGATGGTTATTGGTGTAACATTAAAAACACAGACACGAGTTTTCTTTTATGTATATATCCCACTTTATTTGGTTGCAGGAAATAGAAATGTACACATCTGGTCATTACTAGAACACAGTGTGGTTCACTGATATGTACAAATACAAATACAAGTAATCAATATGCAGATTAAATCTGCTGCATGAATAACAACTACATTCAACACATAAGCATACAGACACTCATTCATACCATATTCAAACATAACATTGATTTACAATTCCTGGAAACTGAATACTGCAACAGCAATTCCGTTTTCCGATGATTTGGAATTTTCGTACGAAAAATTCAAAATACAATAAATAAGCAAACAACAAACAAATTTGATTTATCAGTGAGGTGATTGAGATTTTATGATTGTTTGAGTATTAATTTAATACTAATCAGGAATTTCAATCTACGTAACGTATGATTTTGCAAATTACGTTTTCTGTAATGTATTATATTTGGAGATATTGCCATCTATTCTGAGATTGCTATGGACAGAAACAGCAGGTTCCACGTGAAGAGTGTTTTAAGATAATTATTCCCAGAGTTATATCAGTGTGAAGCGAGACTTGTTGTCTCATTTAATCCCGCGAGACAAAATGTCCGACAATGTCACATACGAGAAGAAGATTGCTTTTGAAATGACTCATCAGTTTCATTGAATAAATATGTTTCATCAGTCATTTCTGACTTTTATTTGATACTTGATATCAAAATTGAATTATTTTCAAATTATGTTTTTATCACTTGTAGTAATGTGGCTGTGAAACAAAGCATAATGACAATTACGCATGAATAGGGATAACAAATAATAATTATCATTAAGAATTTTAAATATAATATTGCAATTGTAATAGAAAGACTAGTGCTTATTCCTAACATTTAACAAACATATTAACAATGCAAATCATTTTTATAAAATTGCTGTAAATCTTGTACAACACTGAACACTACAGAATAGGTTTCTTTTGGCAAGAAAATGACACTTAAATAATATGACACTTAGAAACAATTATTCATTCATCCTAATGCTGATAAAGGTGCATGGTGTTGATAATGTTATTGTAATCAGTATTATGAAAATACATCGTATGCATACCTAGGATTTTACGCTTTTATCCATACTTCGTTGAAACTTATTTCCACTCGACTACTTTACGGGATTATCATGTTACAGTTTCTTAAGTTGAGCAGTAATTCATGATTTCTGTTGAAGCATAAAATTGCAATCCATCAAGCTGCTACAAGAAGGGGAGAAAAATCCAGCCTTTACTTTTATCAAATTAATCAGCGTTTTGAACCAGGTTGCCCAGGAATTTTGCTGTTAATATTTAATTGCTTGTCGCCAGTATTATGATGAATAACACTCCCGGAGAATCGAAATCAGAGGAGGCTCATCAATATTCACGATGCATGTCAGCAGTTGGAATATTTCTAACACATTTTGCACAGGAAGGACATTTTCCCACAACTCTTGACAGAATTATGATGGTGGGTGTGAAGGAGATAGGCGTCGACGATGTAAAGAGATGAGTTTTCACCAAGTAATTATAACAAAATTCCACTGAAGACGAATGTAGTAGCACTGATTGACATTTTGTTTTTCGGTTTTAACCAGTACAAAGTGAAATTAATTAGAAATATGAGAAATACCTTGGAGATTTGTGGCTGAAATTGATAATAATGATCTACACCTGAGAAAAGTGTTAAGTTAATTTATCAATATCAATGATACTAACTTTTAAACCCTACGCAATAATACCTAATTTGTAAACCGATAACATTTCATTTAAAGAAATTATTCCCTCATAATACTGTTTAGTATTTCATCAAAATTCGATTTGAAGAAATTCAAAGTGTATTAAAGCTATTGGTATTGTGGAAATTCGATTGAAAAATATCACAATTGTGAAACAAACAAAAACAATATATTGATGCACGTGTACTCCAAATATAAGCTCGTGCTACACCACAACATCGGAGAAGTCGTTATAGTCTAATGTTATGTGCATGGAGTCGTCATTGTCTATGGTATAACTCCCAGATGTCGTTGTGGAACGGTCATCACCGTCCTCGGTGGTTGCGATGCTGTCATTCCGCCAGTCTCGGACGTGAGATATATGGTCCTGCACCGGTAATCGTATCTCACCCATTGGATTTTTGGCACTTCCGTGATGGAAATTAGAGTCACTGGAAAATGTCGGATTTCTCACAGTAAAACCACAGCTTTTGTTCCCCCTGGGTGGGGGTTTTGGCGGTGGGTGGTGGGGTTGTTTCAAGGGGACAGTGTTGTGAACATGAGATGGATGTTTTGGCGAAAGAGGAAGTTGATGACAGAAGTTCTCCAGGTGAGTCTTGTCAGACAAGTCTCTGAAGGTCACGTGTTTCCGGACACTGAGCCGCATGTTTTCTTTCAGTCCAGATTTCATTGAACTTGGAACTGTCTGACTTGACTGGAAACTCGTGTTGTTCAGAAGTGTGTCCCTGGAGATTTCATTGAGATCTTCTGAAAAATAATCAAAATGTAATTAATTATATGAAATAAATGTATCTAATTTTCAATATAATAATTATAATATAAGAAGAGGAACATACAAAAGAAACTTAATAATACTGGATGGATGAAAAATAAGGGGCAATGGAATTGTAGTCTAATGCTGTATTTTAAAATACCATCCCAACCCCATTAGTTACCCCAATAATGACCCCAACTTTAATCCTCTTTCATTTGCATCATAATCCACAATCCATCTATAGATTATCATTTTGAAAAATTATTAGAAAAATAATAATTTTTAAATCTTTCAAAAAGAAATCTTCCAAAATTGCTGAAAACATACTTTCCTTAAAAAGACCATAATTGATGATAGAGGTTTTGAATTTATTTAAGTATATAAAACAGATAATGTACTGCATACAATATGCTGTAGTGCACATTGTTTAAAACTAAAGTCCAGTCCCTTCTTAAACACTGTTGTAGTGTATGAAAAAGCAATCACAAGCCTGTGTCTTGAGGATGAATAGTCCACTGTGGGACCTATACTTTTTAATCCCTTTGTTTTCTCTCCTACAACCCTAATCACATATTTCTAGCTTCTCCTAGCTGATCAATAAAATCATCGTTCAGCTTTGTTTGTATTCCCCAGGTCTCCCCGCATGTCCCTCCGTCCCTCGCATGTCCCTCTGCCCCACACGTGGAGCCACAGAGACATGTCAACCCCCAGGGACAGACGCGGACCCGAGGGGACAGGAGAGAAGAATTCCTGCCCCTCGGGGAGCCCAAGTGTAGCCAAACACAAGTCTCCATGCAACAGGGTACAGAATGCAAAGATTGCCCAGCGAGGAATATCATTGGTCGTAGACAGTAGACCTGACAATGTCGTGAACTTGCATCAATTTCAGAGCAAGTAAGAAGGTCCCTTCAGTTTCACACCCGCAAAATGTGAGACTCTCATTTGAGATTTTAGCAATGCTGGAGGTACCCCTGGGGGAAATGTTTGCCAGGTTCGAGTTAATAGAAACAGACAGTGGTAGTTTGTTTCGTGGTCTGATTCTCAACGAGGAACGTCATTTTGTTTAAATGTTTTAAAGTGGTGTTAAACAACAGGTTGTAATGTCTGGTTGAGTAGTAATGTTTGTCAGTGTGGGATATCATCAATTGTTGGACATCTCTGTAAAGCATTGCTATTGTTATAACCAAATAATTGTCTGTAGAGAGATAAACCTGGATTTAACTGCAATTTTAACACAGGTATTGTATGCAGAATACAAAGTACCATTGGGCGTTTTGAAATGTTTCTTTTTTATAAGTATTCTGTGAGCACATAGCAATTTGTATCTCAAGAAATGACATTTTCATCTTAAAGCATTCAACCCAACAGTTGGATGATGTATGAAACTTTGGAAGGACATACTGATATGAATAGTATGTATGAAGGTTTGGGTGGGCAAGATATTATGGAGTTTAGCGTTACTGCAAGAATCTCTCCCCCATTTGCAATGAAATGAAGGGTTGAAAGCACCCACTATTTGGATAATTTGCTGCATAACTAGAAATAATAATTTTTGGTGCAGAAAAATAAATAAGAAACATTTCCAAATCTATGACTATGTTTTCAAATTTCTCAATCCATATCTGTCCGACAATGGTGACATGAGAACACGATTGAGGCACAATCTTACTCTCATCAGTATCAGGCTTGGTTTCATGAGTTTTACTGTCACATTCAACCAATGGAGAGTATCCTTCCACTGAGATTGTACAGGAAGATGCTGTGGAGACTGTGACTCACCTATTTGTGATGTGGATACTCCGCTGTGACTACAGACGTCTTCGTCACTGCCACCTCTGCCGCTGTCGCTGGTCGTCGTCTCAACGGAGGCGTCACTGTGTACGTCATCTTGACCGTGCTGCCATGCGGCAATCTTCTGAAATAAAACACGCTCAGTTAGCATACATATTGATATTGGCATTCATTTTAATTACCTGGGCCTGTATTCTCGAAACATCGAAACTTAAGAACTTCTTGGTCAGAAAAATTGACATTTATTAGCAGAAACCAGTTAGGCAAATTCTTCATACTTACGAACTTAGGAATTACGAAGTTTGGAGAATACAGGCCCAGATTTTATAAATTGAAAACTTTATAGGTTTGGGGGAGCATTTTCAATACCTAATTGCTGTACACAAGATTGATAGTAGCTGGAATAGAGTGACCTCCTGGCTATCTGGACATTTACACTTATTTCTACTTATAAAGAAGTGTTTTTAGCTTTTTCTTGATCAGTGTAGATTGTGCAAAGTTTTTCTATTTCACAGATATTTAGTGGGAGATGGTTCCATAGCCTGGTGTGTACTAATAGATCTATAATATGATATGATCTACACTCAATGTCCTGAAGAAAATATTAGATAACAATTATTCATTCAACTGCTGTGCATACTTTTGTATTTTGGATTTCATATTTCAATTTGACAGTGATATTTATTTTTATTTGATTTTATTTCCAGCTTGACAGTTATCCTGGAGATTTGCCTTCACACATCTTAGATTTTAGGCTAGCACCCTGTGTCTATCAATCACATAAGACAAGGCAGCAGGTTAGATTTCAAAACCTTTCAGTTTTATTTACTTCCCATTACTAAACAAATTCAAACTTCAGGATAATATTTACTATTTGACAATGCCATTTTTTAAAACAGTGGGTTAAACCACTCATTCTAAGAGAACAAAACCAGTATGTAGTCTCGTTGCACTGATTAAAGCCTGTGGGTGGTAACATTTTATATCTGTTGTTCATAAAATATGAATAGATTGAAACTGCCTGGTGTGATATGGTTTTCATATCTGACAGTTATGGGTCACCAAGTAACAAATAATATTCTATGAAATTGAAAATACAGTTAGAATTTATTTTTACAAACTACATAGTTTAAAAATCAGTTATTCATATCAAAGAAAACAATTTGGGATACTTTTTAGACAGAGAATAATTATTTCATGCCCATAAAAATGTAATAAAAATGCACAGATGTTTCATATCCTAAATCTGCTTTCAGGGATAGTAATTTATTAACGACCATTAATTTGATTTGTGTATTAACTTAATGAATTATATTCCGTGTTGGGTCAATGCTGGTTGACCTTTGGTCAAGACACAATGAGTTGTCTCCCCACTCAAGGGACGGCCATGATTGCTAAGATGTGGCTACTAACACTTACAACAATGAGCAATCACCTAGGAGGGCGGCACTGCAGCATATTTGGATTTAGTACGGCTCACCATATTGATGTGTGTTATTGCGGAAATGTAAATTAATTATCCAGAAATTTAGAAATGAGGAAATTCCAGATCCGATAATATTTATTTTTGTATAACGCTAGATATACATGATATAGCCTGTTTTAGTGTTATGAATATTGTTGGAATAATTATGATTATCAAATTCTTGCAGAATAATATGGACTACTACATTATGTTGGGTAGTATTGTTAATGTAGCCATTATCTAATTCCCTATTTTCCACAAATGGCACTCTCTTCATGCTGTTAGGCAACCGGAGATGCCCTAAAGAGCAGTGCCTGTGTCTAATTCAGCAGTTGGAGGGTTAAAACTCTCTCCATCTGTAGGCAACCATCTTAAACAGTGGATGGTGCACTTGACAATGCAATTTATTTTTATTTTTATTAAATTGGGTTTTAGAGTTACTTTCAATATATCTATCTATCTCCCTGTCTGTTTCCTACTATATTTACTGCTTTTTTTAGAAGAAGAATTTACTCCTATAAAATGCATGTATACACAGTATTATGTACACTGCCTGTACATTGTAAAGAGAAATATATTTTTAATACAAAATCTATTTTGAAGAATGAAAACAGCTGGATATTGTGTAAATACATGTCTTGTGTATGATTGCTTGTCACCAGGATCAATATATTGACTAAGTTTGTAATAGTTAGACCAGTTTTGTAATTGATTTAGTGACTGCAAGTCTACACTCATTGACAGTCTTATTACAATGTACTGTTGTTATAGTGAAGCTATCATACTTGGACTGTCAGTATACCAGCTAATACCTACAGGTTTACTGCAACACTATGTGTTACAGGTGTTACGTACTTCTATTCCTCCTGCTGTAAAAGTGTAAGCAGTAATAAGAACAATCTTGAAAGTGACTCAAAACTCCCACCAGAAACAAAAATAAATCAAAATAAAATAAATAATATAAATAAAATAAACTATACTGAACATTAAATTTGCTAAGCATTAATGTTCTATAACTGGGCCCTGATTAAAAGAACATGGATTATTCACCTGTGTGGTGGAGAGCTGTTTATCTTGGTAGGACTGTAGTAAAGCTTGGTGGAGCTGTAGCACAGTCAGCTGATCCAAGTGACCATCTTTCTCATCTTTGGTCTCCAGCGGAAGACTGTATTGCTGATAAACAAAGAGATTGAGTTATATTACAGTACTTGTTATGTGTTCCATTCCTCCAATCTATGTAGCATACAATGAAACTAGTAGCCTACCATGCCTACCTAGTAGCAGCAATAAAACGTCAGCAATGTTGAACTGTTGAACGAATACAGTAGTACATGCATACTTTCATTCTGACATTGCATGAGTGAATTAGTTTTCTCATTAACCCTCTCCATGCTGAAGGCAACCAGAGATTGCCTGAAGAACAGTGCATGTGATTAATGCAGCAGAGAGAGGGTTAAACCAAAAGTTCACATTCAGTGCTGTGAATGACAACATTTCTAAGTCATATCAGTATCAGTAATCCTACTACTGCTGGCTTAACACAAATACTTCTCTAAATGGGATATTCAATTTCCTCCAGCAGGAAAGGGGTTAAACAGATTACGCATTATCAATTCACTTTTCATCATTCCAGAAATTATTCAAATTACCCCGGTAAGCATTTTGTTTTACTCTTATATGTACATAATTTATTTTATCTTGTGTGTAAATATTTTATTTTAATTTCATACATAATGCATTTAATGATGGTATTGATCATGCTAATAATTTATTATACATTATACTGGTGTACATATAATATTACATTAATCATATATCAAATATTGGACCAAGAGACAGGTATTATTCAAGGATCTTACAGTACTTAATAACCGTAAAAATAGTAATATTGTAATACATTAAGCCACAATGCTAAACATATTTATCTCAAATACTTTCATTCAATTTAATTTCCCAGTAACAAGAAATTGTCAGAGGTGATACAAACCACAAGAGCTATTTATCAAAGATAACATATTTTCATGCTGCAATATAACACCCTATTGTGAGAATTTGATTATTTGCATGCTCTTTGTGCCATTTTATTGTCTCTCTGTGTGATAAAGGGTCATAATCAACTTTATGAGCAGGTGAAATTTAGTGTTCAAAGTCACTATTGATATTTGGTAAGCCTGTATCTAAGGGGAGATAATACACTGAGAATGGTGTATTAGGAATCATTGCTACTGTTTGTCAAACAAATAACTACAAGTGTGCGTTGTGTTTATTTGCAAAACAAAAATGGAAGCTCACGTACTCGCGGTTCAAGGGAGGTTATTGTTTAACCATAAATGATATTACTGTAGTCGCAATCAGCCCTGTGCTATAAATAGCGGTGGTGTTTTTCAGAGTGTCGTCGAACAACGCACGAGTTAAGAAAAGCTAACCTTCCGCAAACTGAAATGTTGAGTTTGTCAATACATGGCTCAACCGACGAGCAACTGTTTGGAAAGGCTTCAATTTCTTCCCATGAAATATGAACACACTTGGCAAATTTGTTATTTCATCCAGTTTACAAATCAAACTTTTTCCTGTAACAGGAATCTGATATAAAATTAGCTCCTATTCTTTTTACATCTGGTTTTAGAAGAGTAATATTGGCTTGATCTTAAAATAAATATACACTTGTCTCTATGTGTATTTCTTGATATTTAATTCTCTTCCGACTACTGGAGGTATAATGTCAAACCCAGAGTTGTACATTAACCAACACAGCATGGAAAGGGTTAATGCAAAATATAAATGACCATATGACACATTTGAAAATACTAGTATTATATAGATCTACAGATATATTGCATTAAAAATATAGTTTTAGAAAAGTTAATGAAAATTAAATAATCGCTCAAATTTGACACTTTACAAATTAGTATCATACATTTGATTGATTATTTAATTTTACCGAATTTTCATTAACTTTTCTAAAACTATCTTTTTAATGTGATATATCTATCATGTCTATATAGTACTAGTATTAAAAAAATTTGTTTTGTATGTGTTTCATATACAGGCCGTTTATGATGAGTTTTATAATATTTGTATGTAACAATGGGTGAGACAATACAATAAACAATTTCTCTCTCTGTGTTTCACATTGTATCTACCCAGTAGATCTATTTCAGGACAGACACCCAGAGCATAGCTTCACCTATTTTGTCAGCTCACAAACACGTCATTCCCTTGTACGCATGTAGTAAGCTTACAATTTTAAGACTTTAAGTCTTCTAAAACTCATACAGCGGTCACTCATTGTACAGGAACAGCTCAATTATTACACTTAATGATAATAAGCACGCTCCGGCCCGATTTGTAAATGTTTTTATCAGGCGTCGAATCAGAGCCAGTAGGGGCAAGAGGTAATTACACCCGAAATGGCGATAATTCTAACCTCCATGATGGCAGAGTTCTCTACTGACCACCCAACCAAGACACGCCACCGCACAGTGGACCCAATGGATGGGTGGACCTCGAGGTTGGACCCGGACTGGCATGTTTATGGTTTAATGTTGATAATATTAGTTGTTAATTTAAACAAAAAAATCTAATATACATGGAAATAATATTGGTATATGTGTGGTTAACCCTTTCCATGCTGCAGGCAACCAAAGATGCCCCAAAGAACAGTGCCTATGTCTAATCCAGCAGGGAGAGGGTAGCATACTTCCCTATTATAAAATAATATTTACATTTACATCATTATACCTATTATAAAATAATATTTACATTTACATCATTATACTATTACAAGATATGTAGAATATTGTAATATTGATATGTATCTTGTTCTTACAGCATCATGGATTTTATTGAATTTGTAAAAATTATTAAGTGAATTAAACTTTGAATAGTTTTTGTGGGGGTATTTTTTAATTCTCTAAGGGGCAGACAGACACGCACACCCACAGCTAAATGTTTTAATGTCTCCCTGGTGTAGTCAATGATTGGTTGTGTCATCATATTGATTAATGATTATTGATCACCAAGTTTTCAAAACAGATTTTCACAAATACATCAATTTTATAATTAATCATACCAGCCCTAATTGACACATTATCATGATTGATCTATCAAATACATGTTTTTAATTATTTATATTTCTAGATGGTGCAAACAGAAATGTAAGATATTGACTTAATTGACTTAAAACGATAAATAATTTATGGCGTTGCAAAAATAAATAAAAATACTGCTCTATGGATACAAACTTTGTGCACAGGTTGGAAAGATTTTCTATATCTTTGAAATGTTCACTTGGCGAAACATTGCAAGTGGTTACACATCAGGAGATATTCCTGCTACTTAGCTTGCCAAGATTTAGAGATATATGTTCTGATGCTGTCAGTTTAGTCCTAGGTTAATGCATTTCTCTAAGAAACTAGCATAGCCATAGACGTCAGTTGCCTGTATACATTTCAGCAGTTTAAATAACTTGTAGGATTACATTTCTAGCATTGGAGTGGAGGTTTGAGAGGAGTGGGGGTTGGGGGTAGGGGGTGGGTTTGTAATCTGGCAGGCTTGTCGCGGTCTACTAGAGAGTGGTGCGGAACAGATCAACGCACAGTCAAACAATAGCTAGGTAACTAAACGAGATTACACCTGTTATGTTTGGAAAACATACAAAAGGTTTTTCCTGTCAAAACTCTCATAGACATTGGTCAATATGGCTACGACACAGATCCTAGCATGTTTGTCAATCATTACTTAGGCCGTTACGCCGGCGAAGTCGTCAATGTCGTTAATGTCGACTGACGACCAAATGACACTTGACTGACCGTTAGCGGAGTTGAGCTTTTGTTTTCTAATACTCCCGATAGTTCAGGGTGCAGCTGGGATTAACAGGGGTTTTAAACTAATCAGTGTCAAAATTGAAACCCGACAAGTAACAAGGTAGATTTTGCTACTGATAATATATTTACATATATCTACTATTGTGACATGACTAGTCAGCACTGTGGAATTCAGCTAAGTATAATTACTAGGTGGACTACTTGAAGATCTTGAGAATTCATTGAAAACATTTACAGTTTCCATTACCATTGAAACTACACATACATTGTAAATATCATTAATATTGAACGTAAATAAACAGAAACATTATCAAACTTACATTACATAAAAACCCAATTAAAATTGTTTATATGTTGTACTTTTATTATTTCATAATATTGGTATACATTTATTACTTTTTATTACAAGACAGTGTACTCATGGGTGATAAACACCCATTAAATACAAGATTAGATAATTAAGGCTTAAAATATATTGTTCTTTATAGGCTGTAAGCTAATACCATTTTTGGATTTCCTTAACCTCTTACATATTTAAACCTCTTCACCACTGTATAAAGCTTGTGGGGTTAATAAATATGCAATTAACCTTGTTGATGCTAATTGCAATTACAAATTTACAGAAGCTATGAGCTTTACAATGTCTGCACAGCAAGCACAATTAACCCTTCTGAGCCATCAAGTGATTAGCAGAAATTACTATTAACGACTTCTTGATTTCCAGAATGACCATCTCTAGGTTTTATATTATTATCAGATCAAAGAGCGGCTTAGGTGGAAGATTAATTGTAATATTTCCACTTGGTTTGGCAAATATTTGATCTGTATACGGACTTGGGAGTTAATCCAATCTTAGGAGTTCTGGTTTCAGTGATAGAGTTGAGGTTGTCCATATGGACAGGAATTCAGTAAACTATAGGTGCCATTGTAAATATCAGTCTAGTGTAAATATCAATCACTTCTCTTTCATTGAGTTTATTATATATCATGTTAATATAAACATAGTTAAAACTACAAATACTATTTCCAACACATATAACAAAATTGTCTTTAAAAAATCTATTAAAGCTGAATTTATTTCAGATATGAATGTATATTGTATTATTTATACTTACGGTAAGTAAATAAACTAAATTAACCAGAAATTATTAATTTAAGAATAACTTAATATTTTATTGAAGTGGAGCTTTTCATAGAATGGTTAAATTGTATAATAAATAATTAAATATCACACAATTATTATATATTTCATGACAAACTAATCCAATTACTTTTATAGTAAACTGGTAAATGGTAGAGATAAATGATATAATTATCCATTCTAAAACTTGTGACAGTTTTTATAACCAAATACTACAGCTCACCTTATTAGTTTTCTCATACAGTGATTATGGGAGCCACTGCTTTGATATTCTTGTAATAAAACCCCAGGGTTAAAGGTTATGCTCTCATAAAGAGTACATCACTGCGACTACATACTCCAAGGCGAGAGATTTTCAATTAAAACTTTGCCAGCACTTTTCCTTCCCCTGACAAAGGTTAAACAATTAACTGGTCAAAAGGAAACGGTTACCTTCCAGATTGCTTGACAACTTTAGATCTTAAATTTTATTAGAAAACTGACAACGATTGTCCACAAACACATCTCACTTGACTGGATACATGTTACAGCAGGCGTTTAATGTTTTTTTTCACTGACATTTATTTGTATTAATTATTTGCTGTGTGTGAGACTGAGAGAGAGACCGGGGAGAGGTGGCAAGTGTATATAGATGCAATCAGACAGACTCGGGCAGGTGCCAGTGGAACAACAGTGATGTACATTGCGTTGTTGATTGCATCAGTTTAATTTCAACAACCAATCTATTCCCCTTGAGCGATTCAAGAAAAAGAAGAAAAGAACAGAAAAAACCCCAACTTTTTGTGTTATCATTTTGCTATTAGAAGAAATTTACCTTAAAAAAATTTGGATTATCTTAGTCGTCCCTGGATATTGCTACTTTAATAAATCAGGTCCCAAGATTATTAAACTTTTCTGAGTATTATTATTCCTATTATTAATTTTTAATATGTTGAAATATTTAAAGTACCACAACCTTTACTTTTGGGGATATAAATTTACCATTTTTTATTTCAAATACATTTGTGGAAAATAATTATAGATATGTCGATTTTATGAGATTCTTACCTGAATTTTCCCACTATTCTTCATATCTGCTATGTCTTTGCCTTTTCTAGTGGATGAAAATCCAAAGTCATCATCTGTATTCTCAATATCCTTCTTGGGTCTAATCGTGTCCACTTTGACCTTATCCACATACTGGGTTAGAGCACCCGGGTTGTTCAGATACTGGGAGCCGGCAGGGATCTTATTTCTCTCCTTATCTTTTCTCTTCATCACTATAATCACCAGCACAATGATGGCTGAAACCACTGCCGTGACGCAGATTATTGTCACGGTGATGAGGACATTCTGATCGTTGGCGTCCATCAGTCCTCCCGCAGTCCCGTTGCCGGCGATGACGTTGATGATGAGGACTGTGTGGGATGCGAATGGCGGGACGCCGTTGTCCTGAACCATTATCATAAGCTTGTAAATGTTGATGTCCTTGTCACCCAGAGATTTTGCCACTGAAATATTTCCATTTTTGGAATCAATTGCAAATCGAGCGCTGTCATTTCTGGAAGTGATGACGTATTTTAGTCGAGCGTTTTTACCATTGTCTGCATCAGATGCAATTACTTTAGTGAAAACGTGACCGGTTTGGTGATCGGTGGGAATTCTGATGATATGCTGCTTGATATTTGGGTACGAAATGACTGGCACATTGTCGTTTTCATCGGTGATTGAAATCCTCACATACGACGTAGCATTGAGGGGTGGAGAACCTCTGTCGATGGCAACCACTTTAAATTCGTATTGTTTCTTCTTTTCATAATCTACACTTCCATTGAGTATAACTGTTCCCGTGTCTAGAAGAACAAAAGGTGAAATATTTTTAACTTCAGCAGCAAGCTCAACATACACTTCTCCATTTTTACCAGTTTCGAAATCATACGTGACGATTTGTCCCACACTTTGACCAGATGAGGCATTTTCGGAAATATTGAAATGGAAAACGGGGTACGCGAATTTAGGCTTTTCGTCGTTAACATCGATGACTCTTATGGTCACCTCTGCGATCGATGTCTTGGGTGGATTTCCTCGGTCAATAGCGATGACAGTGAAATTCATCACAGGCTTCGACTCGTAATCAAATACAGTGTTAGCCAGGATGACTCCATCTTGCGGTGAGATGATGAACTCTGCCATTTCATCACCATACAGAGCATACCTAATGAGACTGTTGTTTCCAGTATCCATGTCCTGGGCCAGTACTCTCAGTACACTGGCCCCGACGTGGTTGTTTTCCTCCACAGTGGCTGAATACGTCGGAGATGTAAACCTTGGAGCGTTGTCGTTTTCGTCTGTGACTTTGACAATGAAGCTAGCGTTGACACTGAGGGGTGGCTTTCCTGCGTCCACACATACCACGGTCAGTCGATGCTCCACCATGGACTCGCGATCCAGCGGTTTAGACACGATCACTTTATATTCGTTAACATCAAACCCCTGGAGTTCAAAGAAGTCGTGTTGATGCAGCTCGCACTGCACTATTCCGTTCCGACCTCGGTCAGATTCATACACCCTCACATGAGCCACAACCACCCCTAAGTTGGCGGATTCTGAAATCGACGAGAAATTTCGACTGGACAGCAAGTTGACGCGAATTCTCGGAGGACTGTTGATGGTGTCGAGGATGGTGACAGTAACGACAGTCTGCGTGGTGAACGGCTGTCGACCTCTGTCGCTGACCTCCACAATGATGTTGTACTTGTCCTCAGCCTCTCTCTGAAGATCACCCGTAACTCTCAGTTCCCCAGTTTCAGAGTCGATCGAAAAGAGTTTGAGATTTTTCGCTGACTGATGAGTACTGAGACTAAATCTCAGATCTCCGTTATCTCCGGAATCGGCATCAGTCGCGGTCACGGTGAGAATGGCGGCATTCCGTGTCATATTCTCTGCCACAACCACATTGTATGAGTCTTTAGTGAACTTGGGTCTGTTGTCGTTGATGTCAATGACTCTCACACTCACTCTGAGCTCTCCGTGTAAAGGTGGGGTACCTCCATCGCGGGCGATAACACGTAAACTGTAGGAATCCTTCTTCTCGTGATCTAGTTTCTGATTGACGATAAGATTCAAGTACGAAGTCCCGTCGAGGTTCTTGGTGAACTGAATCCCGAAAGGACCATCTTGAGGTTCGATGACATACGTCTGTAAGGAGTTGTTTCCCCCTGTGTCTAAATCCACAGCGCCCTCTAGTGGAAACGATGCTCCTGTGACCACGGCTTCAGAGATGTTCAAAGTTGTCGCGTTGCTGGAAAACGTTGGCTGATGATCGTTGACGTCTTCGACATCGATCTCCAGCGCCACCGTCCTGAAGAACTGATTCAAGGTTGACTTGATTGCGATTTCGAGTGACAAAACGCACTTCGACTTAAATGGGCACAGCGTCTCTCGATCCAATACTTCATTGGGGTTCGTTCTCAATTCACCGGTGCGTTCGTTCAGACTGAAGTGTCTCGTTGTCTCATAGTCTCCTTCCGTGAGGAAGCTGAACTGGAGATTGGCGATATCATCGGCACTAACTTGAGTCTGTAGATTTGTGTCGTTGGGAATGTTTCCGATGTAAGTGGAATGCGCAGGCGGAACTTCTTCTTTGATGTTGTAGTAATATGTAAACTCTGCTCCTCCACATAGTGTGACTAAACACCACACTATCACACATGTCACACACATCACACCACTCATCCTGAATCCAGCCCAGCAATGGTAAAATCCTTAGTGCATGTTAGCTGGAAATATAAGAAGAAAATATTAATATTTGTTAAACGATATTAATTAATTAAATAATGAATTAGCATATATGAAAATAATTCTGAATAAAAAATGCATTGCATATTTTCACCTGTATAGTGAAATAATCACCTGTAATACATATGATGCTGAAAAGTGAAATGGTCAATTTTCATAAATCCATTGATAGCATCTTTGTCCAAATAAAATTAATTGTCCAATATATGCTGAATTATACAACAAACAACACAGTCACCCTCTGACAGAAGCTAAACCTTCCAGCCACTGTCACAAGCAGTGTCAAATATTACCTTGATAAATAAACAATCCACATGGAGAAGACTAGACAGCACTCAACCTCACAGCCAGTCAAACAGCAATAGTGTGGACACTCACTACACCAGCCTCAAAACCACCGGCATGTCACTCCAGCCACACCTCCGACCAATCACAGCCCAGCAGCCTACTTGACTGACAGGTGGGGCTGTCCATTACCGTGATAATGACAGTCTTGGCTGTGTATAATCAGAGAGTGTTACTGCTGTACAGCTTTAGGAAGATAAGCTACCAAAGCCTAGACAGAAACTGTGGGGATCTTTACAAATGTGCTCTGCCTTTGGGGCTGAAGGAGACCCGTCTTTCCACTGCTAGTTTTCTGAATATGCTGCTTACCTGTATATTCATTTATCCCTCAAATTACACAGTCCAGTTTTGGTAATGAGGAAACCGGTGTTATTTTCTCTCCCGACCCCTCCCTCTCATTTCCTTCCAATTCAATATGCTGCAGTGTTAGGTAATGTAGGAAAAGAGGAAGATGTTTGACTGACTGTGATCTATTTCACTGGTCATTGTCTTTGATGTGACAGCTATTGATGAGGTCAGTGTGAGTGTGGCTGTGTGTAACTATGGGATTTTACTTATTGAAAACCCAGTCACATAATTGCAGTCTTGGATACATGTCATACTCTCACATTTGTATTGATATTAATCCATGAACGTGCTAATTTCCTGTCATGTGTTAATGTAACTTTATCAATAGTAAATATTTTTCTTAAAACTTTTTGATAAGAAATTATAAAGAACTAGATATATACATGTTCAAGTATTTCATCTAGATAATTAAAACATACTAAACTATTTATTTGGAGTCTTGATTATTTTATATCTCTAGCATTAATAAAGAAAAAAATATTTCTTAAATTAAATTAAATCAGATTATTTTTTAACATGAATTTGGTGATTTTTTTTTTTTACATTTCCAAAGTTTTGCTAATTAACACGATGATGTGTTATAAAGTATTAGAATATTTAATCAGGTTTTAACCGAAATCCATGTGAAGTCACCATCCTTAAATGTGAAACAAAGAAACACCAGTTACTGGAGATGACAGATGAGGCAGATTCACTCAAACCTACACCACTGTAAGCAGATGATCCACAAGATTACAATATTTGTGTGGCATCCCATAAATCCCATATCACCCTCCACCTCAAAGGCAGTCTAATCAATATCACGTATATATCATGCCGATATTACGTTCATTACCTCATAAAACACATACTGTTAGCAGCCACCTCCTATCTGCCTCCCTGCCAATCACAGACATGTATCTAATTTAGATAATGTCCATTTCACCTCTATGGAATACCATAGATAACCTTTAACAGTTTAGCTGTCTGAGCAAAGACGGTGTATATTACATCGTAATCTTGACCCAACACTTAATCTGTGATGTCCATGCCTGGATATGAGGATTATCTGGTAACCAGTTTGCTAATCTGAGGATTTCTATGGGTGTAAATTCACTCCACTCGTGGCTATCTGTTGACTGGCTTGCTAAGCATATATTCTCTACTGTATAGGAGGACAAGCCGATGGATTATCACTTAAAATTCAATCAAAGGATTCAACAGCGACTAATATTCAGAGTTGCTGAGTTTATGAGACATCTAGATGAACAGTAAATCACTATAACATATTGAATACAAGATTGTTGTGTTGTCATGATTAGGCCATCAATAAATAAAGAGACAGGATCGATGCAACATCCTTCATACAAGGGCAATGCAAAGTTTTTTGTTCTTTCCTGTAAACTACTTAATATACATTTTACTAAAAGTCTATAATATAATTATCTTTAACATCTATGACTAAAAATGTGATAAATTCAATTAAAAAACAGAGGTATTTCTTAGATTGGAATTACATGTGAAAGTCTTTAACTAACTGTGGCTGTAAATGTCATGAACGTTTTTGGTAATGTTAAGATATGTGTAGGCCTACCTGTAACACATGTGTATACAATGTGTATATGGTTAAATAATGGGCTCATTCAGATAATGAGTGTTCTCATTACTGAGATAATGAGATCAGAGGTTGTGAAAGTTTGTTTTGAGTTCCGTTGCCAATTTCAAGTGCAATTTTTTTTTCTTTTTCTGTGGCATAATCCATTTATTTATTGTCATATTCCATTACAATGGTGATGTTTTCCCCAAATGTTGTTTATCAAAGTTAGGTTGGTGGTTAACTATATATATGGGCTTGAAATAGAATCTTACTCATTACAGTCTGCTTAAAACACATGAAAATGAGACTGTTCCAACTTTGATACTAGTCTTATTTTGGCTTTCTGAAGAAAACTATCATTTTGTGCGGTTAAACTGACTGAAATTATAGGATTTCATACGAGGTACCAATTACAAACTGACTTTTCCATGACATGTTTACTCCACGGTTGACAAGTATAATTACACTATTGTCAATATTTCAGTGAAGGACTCACATTTACATTTAAACTGTTTAAACAGTGCAGCAAGCATCCTTCATGGTTTCATCACCATCATAAATTTGTCATAAACTCATAATTCACATTTACCCATGCAAACACACAAAGTATCTCTCTACATGTATACAATCTATATCCTCCGATCTGTTTATAACCATGTATATTACCCATGTCAATATCGCCCAAGTGCCATAAAGTGTTGTCTATCTGTCTGTCAGTCACAATCTGCTATGTACATCCTCGGCCAGGAGGCAGCATAGTGTCAGCTTTATGGCTATGTAATTGGTTTTCCACTACTAAAATTATGTAACTTTCTTGTCTTTAAGATATGGTGGGTAATTAGAGAAGCGGTGATACTGATAACTATGGGAAATAAACATACTGGGAATTCATATTGTACATTGCTGTCAGTCATAGATTACATGGTGGAGAAAATTGATTTCACACACTGTTACTACATTGTATGTAGGGTGCTGTCAGTTGCTGTAGTTGTAGGGTGATGTGGTGTACTGTTACTGTATTTGTACTATTGCTACTGTGTAGTGGTGTATCTTGTACACACATGTATGTCTGGTAGTACTGTAGTTGTAGGTTGATGTAGGTTGATGTAGCCTGTAGTAGCCTGTAGTAGCCTAAATTGTTACTGTAGTAGTGTGCCCGTACTAGAGTTGTAGATTGAAATAAACTGTGGTATATTGTTACTGAAGTGGGCTCTTGCTGTGGTACATTGTAGCTGTATTGTAGCTGGTAGTGGGCTGTGGTATAACATACTGTTACTGTGGTGGTATTATCGTGCTGTTATACTCATTACCGTAGTTTTCTGGTGCAGTAGATTGTATAGCACACTGTTTTAGGGTTGAATCATGTATATTTAAAGAGCTGCATGCTACTGAAAGATCATTTTTGGATCAGAAAATATTCTTTCTTTTAAAATGAAAAGTTGTTTCTTTTCTTTTAAAATAGAAAGTTGTTTTTTTCCAATGTTTTTTTTGTCAAATCTTTTTAAAATGACAATCCATTTGTCATATTCCAAATTTTCATTTTCTTTTTCTCGAACACATTTTCTGGTTAACACAACTAAGTTTTCTGGTTCGCTACATATTTTAGGAGAAAACCATATATTTCAATGAAAATGTCATAATTACACTTTGAATTGATATGTTTAAAATAACTTTAATACTTGGCTTTCCAGTTCATTGCACAGTGAGATCCGATAGCCTAATTATAAATATTTTGAATGTTTGCCAGATTTAAAACATGTTCTGAAAGCGGCTATATTAGTATGTAACAACACAATCTCCATTCCAATCTCGACAATTAGTGAAAGTTTTTGTTTATCTTTACATGTTTGCAATTACAGAATGCAGTGTTTTGCACCAATATTTTAACTGACATAAACAATTATGTCTGGCATCTGTCTGTGACATGCTACTTACAAGCAATATAATAATTAACAATGCAATCATGTAACAATGTAACAAAGGGATTAGCCACACTTGCACCTATTTCTACACACTTCTCATAGCCCTGTCAAACACCTTGTGAAACTAGCAAGTGATTAGCAGTAAACAGGCAATTAACCACAAAAAAAACTAATTAAAATCCACTATATCAAGCTAAAGACATTGTGCATGTGCTAATGTAATGTTTCATAAATAGTATTTACAGTTTTACATAATAATAAATGCCATCATTCATGCATGAATCATTTTTCTTTTCTTTTATGATGAAAAATGGCATTTTAGTGGGGTTATATATAGACATTATGTATTATGCATCCTATACATAGATAATATTTTAAGAACTATTTTTACTGAGCATTAGGAACTTGATGGCAGCATATAGTGATGTGTATCAAATACACAATTGTCATAATAATTTTGATTTAAATATTCATATTTCCAAAAATATATATATTGATGTCTTTATATTTCTATACCTTTATATTTTCATATATATATATATATATATATATTGTTTATTTTAGTATCTAGACTAGATATAAATCTATACTACTAGTAGTAACTAGTATGTATGTATCCATCCCTAATACATCCACCATCCCTGTTTCCCCTCACTCCATCCCTTGCTCCCTCCCTCCTTCATTCATATGTTATATACCTTTCAATCTGTATTCACCCACCAACAAAACCCTATTGCCCACCCATGCCTTCATTGCTCCACTGAGAGTCGGCATCACAAATACCAGAAGCTGCCTCAACCGGCCAGTCAATCCCCAAATGACTGCTATTTGTTATGCATTTCACACTGTGAGTCAACAGCAGCAGATAATCAGCCCAGAAGTGTGAAGTCACTGACCCATGATCAATACTTAAATAACAATTAAGTGAAAGTGACACTGATCTGTTTCCTAGTACAGCAGGACACCAGGGTGAGTCCACCGTGACACCCCTGTCCTTCTGACTATGTCTATAGGACACCAGGGTGACTCCACCATGACACCCCTGTCCTTCTGACTATGTCTAGGACACCAGGGTGACTCCACCGTGACACCCCTGTCCTTCTGACTATGTCTCTAGGACACCAGGGTGACTCCACCATGACACCCCTGTCCTTCTGACTATGTCTCTAGGACACTAGTGTTGGTCCTCTGTGACACCCCTGTCCCTCCAACTATGTATGTGACACCCATCTCATTGTAAATATGACTACTGTATGTGTACTTGACGCATAGGTAAAACTACAGGTGTAAGTAGACTATAACTTGACTCATAGGATAACTAATACAATAGATAATCTGCATACAGTACATAATACAACATAAAAGAATAAATAGAATTCACTTTAAAAAAAATATATATATAAAATAAAACTTACTTTAAAAAAAATTACAATTACATACATAAAATTTCATTTTTATAAATGATAATTAAATAAAACAATAATTAAATAGTCTTTAACAGAAACATACTCATTTCTTTTCAATGTATATAGTACATTTTAAGAAATTTTGGTAAGTATTTTCATAGATAGTTATATTTATAATTTGAAGTATTTCCTGACTGAAATTTGGGATGAAAACTTACCCAGTTTTATTCCTTCGTTGGTTGTCAATATTTAAGTGCTCTGCAGGATATGACTGTTTTACTGTCAGATATGACCTTTTATGGCTACTTTTGGCTTAAGTCAGATGCATGCCTCTTTAAGTCATCATAAAGCCCCATCAGATGAAACTGAATGACATTATCTGATTTACATGTATTGCAATTTTATATAATTAATCATCATAGACAGTTTTATTTACTTTAGGTCAGACATAACTCATATCACTATTTTTATCGTGATTTTGTAAATAAAACCAAAAAGTATTAAATCTTTCTTAACAGTCTAATATCCTGACTGTGTTTACATGACTGTAATGTTTAATAACGTGTAGATAATCATGATCTAAAAATACCTAAATATATCTGACTGGGCGACACAAAACACATAAAATAAATTTGACTGAAATGACAGATTTTATCAAAACCATTTCAATGCATATATTATCAACTGCACTACAATAACAAGTAAGATGTTATTCATATGAAAATTACCTCAGTTTTATAACAAACTGTACTCAAATCACATTTATAGATTGTCATCCATATGCTATTAAATATAGCCATAAAAAAAAAGATATGCAGAACAATCTGGGTGAATAGTATTGTGTCCTGAGGGGCTGAAGCTACTGGTATTGTTTTGGGTCATATGGTACACAAACTGGTAACCGGTAACCTACATGGAGAAACATTACATTGGGATATCCTGCCCACCACCACAAATAGAGTAATACATGCAGGTACCATACATTCTTAACATTCCTAGTAATGATGCCTCAACATTCTCTGATGAATGAAGGAAATATGAAATATTTGACCAAAAACTAAAAATAAATCAGTGCTCAAATATAAGTTGTGTGGTCATCATAATATTTATTAAATATGTATTACTTGTAATAAATAACGATACACTAGTTTAACCCTCTCCCTGCTGGATCAGGCAAAAGCACAGCTCATTAGGTCATTTTCAGTTGCCTTCAGTTGGGAGAGGGTTACTGTAAAATATGACTTCTCATTCCAGCTGTTGATAACATAAATAAAGTATCATGTCATTCTATCAAATTCCAACATGTAATTATATATTAACTTTCCATTGAACATTCAGATAATATAAGTTATATAAAAGCGTAATTCATATGATATAGATCTACACATTCGTTTGTCATTCATTTGAATAAAGAATAAAGTTGGGTGTAACATTTTAGTATTGAAATGGAGCCATGTCACTTTCAATGGTTCATGTAATTACTATATCAACTGGGTTGTACATTCTGCCTATCATGTTGGTTACAAATTATTGTTAAGGATTATCTACATATAATATTCATGAAGATCAAATTGTCCTCATAAAACCTACAAAATGTTTATCGGAGATTAATTCCAGAGTTTTCTATTCACTGTAATATTTAAGCATGTCAATAGCACATTGTTAAAAGTTCCTATCCTTGAAAACCCGGTTCTATTAATTTTATGACAATCTCGACTTGAACCTCAGCCCATGCAGAAAAATTAATGTTCTATTTCAGATTAGGGTCACCGAGTAATTTAAAGAGAAAAATATTGGCGTATACCGTGAAAATTATTGCCCCATATGTGAGAAAAATATTCTCTTGTATATTGCGAACAATGAGAAATCAACAGCCATACCCAGATTCAATAAGACATTATTTCCACAAACACATGGGGGTTCGTACAATCAGGGGCCGGGTTTTCGTTTATCGCTGGTCTGACCGCTAAATCACAATGGTCATTTTATTAGTGTCCCCTGGAAAGTTTTATGACAGGTTGGAGAAAATATCCACTCGAATATGTCTGAAATAGACATTGGGGGTGGGAGACGGCAGACTAATTCATGTCATGATGAGGGGTGATCATCCTTCATAGGAGTCGCGTCAATAGCAGTGTATTAGACCTTCAGTGGTTAAACTATTTGTGTATGGAGTCAGTGAGGTAGTGGTTCACTGGTCTCAATAGTATATCACTGTGATATGTTTATGGTGGGAGAAAAACCTGCATCCATGCACAAATACACACATAGACACACACACATAGACACACACGCACATATACAAACACACACACACACATACATACACACACAACACCCATCGACACACAACACACATACACACACACACACACACATCCACACCACACACACACACACACATACATACATACATACATACATACATACATACATACACACACATACACACACACATCCACACACACATATCCACACACACATATCCACACACAACACACATATACATACACACACATACACACACATATATACATCCACACACACACACACATCCACACACACACATCCACACATATCCACACATACCCACACACACTCACACATGCATACACTTTCACTTTAAAAAAGCAAACAGTTTTTCAAAAGTATTTGACATGGCAAATCAATTTTGCCACATTTGAGAGTCATATGGATGCATACAATTCTAATACTGTTGAATGCATGTCTTTCATTAGCTGCAATTCATTCAATCTAACAATGTGCTTTGAAATGTTGAGAGAGTATGTATCCTGGTCTACACAATCATGTATTTTAACCTTTTGATAATATTGTACTTTATTGCTACAGGAAAAATAATTCTGTATGCAAGACTAATTCCTGGTTGCATTTGTAAAATGACATGGTATATGGTTTATTAACCCTCTCCCTGCTGTATTGGCACAGGCACTGCTGTTTATTTAGAGCATCTCCAGTTGTCTTCAGCATAGAAAGAGTTAACATTGTACAGGGTTTGTCATAAACATTCTAAGTATCTCATCAACAAATGCACACTTGTCAGAACTAATACTGTAATTAAAATCATTTTAAATACTAGTAATATTAAAATGTAGATAAATTGAAATAGCTGAACATTATAATATACAAACCAGATAACAGTAAAATGGATTTGTCTTTAAAATACCAGTAAAGTTGATTACTGTGGATGTGAACCTTTAAATAAATAACATTAATTGCACAATCGTAGGTTAGTTTACATACCTACATTTAGGACTCCTGATATGCAATACAGACAGATTAACCTGCCAGAAAATAGGAAATACTCACGTTTCTGGATCCAGAGAATTAATCCAAACTCCCACAGTGAAATTTGATACACTTTTTGTCTCCAACAAGTCAAATAAATTCAAGCATTTCCAGAAATACACACCTAAATTCTGTAACGAGGAGCTACACCTTTTGCTACTGTAGTGAAATGGGCAATTAATGCGCCCATTTGATACAGGCTTCCTATATCAGTTTCATTCCTCCCCCCAGGGGGCTTCATTAAATCTCCCCTCAAGCCCAGAAATTGATGCTCACCGAAGTGGCCAATTAAGCCTATTGTTTTTCTCACCTGGATTCTTTGATCAAATAAGGATCCAAATCACCTGGATGAAGTTTAATAAATAGGAAAAAATAGGTAATTTACTGTTATTGTCTTTGTGGATGGTAATTAAGAAGGGAGGGTGGGAAAAAATAAAGGGCTGTCACATTTGCAGCAAAGTGGTTACTCAAACAGGGGAGATGAACAATAGGTGTTTAGCTGGATTGTCATCAAAGTGGCTCATGTACAGTTTTATTTGGCTGTATAATATACTTTCCTTTTCAAGGATTATCATGTTAGCCAGGACAATATTGTGACTGGTGGTAATGTTACAGTTAGCCACCTGCTGGCTTTCTTAAGAGGGAAACGAGAAAACTTAATTGTTTAATAATATATTATTTCTTGCATAATTTCATTCACAAATAATTTTCTTGTAACAAATTAATTGTTTTGTTATTTATAAAAGGTTAACTACTAGTATAATGTTAATTTATTGAAATTTTGCATCAATGGAGATCTTTTTATTTCATTCTTTTGGACGTGCATTTACATAAAAGTTAATGAAATATTAATTTAATATATCATCATAAATTCATTCCAATGATTTTAGTCTATTTACAAATATTGCTAATGAAAACAAATATAGTTGATAAATTAACCAATGAATGTTTGTATTTTAATCATTATGTTATTATATTTAGTAACAAATTGTGTTTTGGAGTCTTTGTGTGTTAATCACAATATTATTAACTTATCTATATTTGCCTCACATATGAAAATGGTTAATGAACCCAGTACTAGTATTAATGCTTTATGAATGATAATGTACGGGAAGATAATTAAACATCATAATTAAATATTGACAAAAAATCAACATTTGCACATCATTTGTGTTAAATGGTCATTATTCAGGTTCAAATTAAAAAATAATTTTAAAAAAATAAAAAGAAGTGTTCTGTGTCATATTGTAGGTATTGTCACCTGACTAAATACAACAGTAAAACAATAGACAGGTGCACAGGTAAGATTCTTGTGACACCAACAGTGCTTCAGTTGGAGTCTATCCATACCGGATATTGTATGGAATCAACTGAAGACACCAGAAAAAGGTTTCTGTCAATATTAAACTATTGGTAATTTTGCCAGATTCTACTTGTGGAGGTGTCTTGGATATGCATGTACATGTACTAGTATCTGCACAGTATTTTATTCTGTTTAGTGACACCTTTTAGTAAAAGAATAAATGTAGATATAATAATTTCAGAATATAGCTAGTATGATAGGTTTCTATTTCAAACCTTGCGAACAAATCAAGTTAGTCCTACTTTAATAGCCCTGCTGGATTAGACACATACACTGCTCTTTAGGACATCCAGCATTTTGATACTAAACATATATTTACTCCAAATTGTATTTATCTGTAAGTATGAAACCAGTAGTTCTGCATATCTTGTCAAACATACAATACTAAAACATTATGGTTCTAAGAACTTGACAGCAGGTCACTTAAAGCTCATAAAACCCCAACTAAACTACTAAACTACATATTTTCCCATATTTTTATGGACCAGTATATGACTGTCTCCCCCAGTGGTCATCCCCCGGGGCGTTGTTTTGCTTGCAGGTGTGTAAAAGTAAATAAAGCAGACACCTATGTATATATGTGGGAATGGTTCTTTAACACCAGGACAGAACCCTGAGGGGTTTTATTTCCCTTTTAGGGCGACTACCTGAAGGAGGACGGGGATCGCTCTCTCAGGGATAGGATGACCTGAGGATAGGGTGACAGGATGACAGTTCAGGGAGGCTGGGTGGGGTATAGGGTTGTCTCCTACACCTGTAGTAGTTGAAGTGGGTTCGGTGGAGAGATGGTTTTAGATTACAAACTCTGAGGTACCAGTTTGCCTGCCAGTGCTTCTACTTCAGATTTACAGATATTTTACAACTTGTTCAGAAACTGTTGGATGATTACATAACTGCCATTAAATAAATTGCAAAATAATTTTATGATATGGATATTTATGAAATATTTTACCTGTATTATTACATATGGTAATGTGTACTTCAATTTCTTAGATTACAGTATATATAATTTAATTTTAATTTTAAAAATATATATAGACCATCCAGATTCTTCACAATAATAATAAAAATAATAATAATAATAATAATAATAATAATAATAATAAAGCTAGCAATAAATTTCAGGTTTCATAATAAGAAAGAAGTAGAATAAGAAGAGTATTACTAGTGTGTTACATTCTATTACATGTATTATGTTCAGAGTGCTACAAAGACTATAGCTCAGGTAGGTGGGTAGCATTATTCATTATATTACTATATTTAAAACACATTTACTATATTTCTATATTTAAACCAAATACCAGTACCGGTATATGATACGGTCTGCATGACAGACTAATTGGTACATGTCTAAGGATGTTGCCTATTGTAAACTCACACTGACCAGAAGAGTAGCATTAGAAAGAAATCTACAATCAGGGGGCCACAGATTGCATAAGTTTCTACCTGTGATTGTCAGTTACATCTATAGAGAGCCTTACAGCACTATAGCAATACAGTTAGCAATACAGCCCCTATAGCCCCTATAGCCCCTATAGCCTCTAGTTAGCTTATTCAGTGAACTTGACTTGTTCCCTGAACCTGCAATTAATGGAATTGTTCTATTATGTCACTACACACCTTTAATATTGATATTTCCTGATAGAGTAGTTAGAAGGGACATGTGTATGTTTACATGTATTCCAGTTAATGTATGATCAACCAAATGCCTGAATTGAGTTATATAAATATATATATAAAATATATATGCATGAAAACACATGCACACATATTTTTTTCATTCCAAGCATATTTCACACCAATGTTCTGTGTGTATATCCTATTTCAAACTATATCCTATTTCATCGCATTTATTAATTAAAAATGCCAGGGAAATTATTTGTATTTGTACAGCTTATATTTACAGCCCAAGTACTTATCATCCTGTATGGTTAATCAATTTAATATCAGCCTATACGCTTCCATTAAAAATATGTTGCTTAAATATCTAGTCACCAATATACTATCACAGACCATTTACATCCAGAATCAGCCTTGGTTGTCATCGTATCTGTAACTGGTAACAAACATGTAAAGAAACCCCACTCATCACTCATCATGTCTGTTCCCTCAAAAATTGCACCAGACCACTAGTTGTAATACTAGATATGACTGCATGGTAACAGACATATAAAGAAACCCTACTCGTGAACTCAGACCACTTGTGGCGCTTATATCCAGAATCAGCCTTGGTTGTAACACTAGATATAACTGGTAACAAGCATATGCAAAGAAATGCTAAGAAACCCCAATCATGAACTCACAATCCTGTGTATCTAATCACCAAAAACATGCATGTTTCTTTTACTTGCCACCCACAGACCACGTCTAGAAATCACAACAACTTACCAGAGGATGTATATTTCAGAGAGGCGGCGATGAAGCAATCTACGTTGAAATGTACATCTGCCACTACTGCCTGAAACACATCGCTGTCACTCCCACAGTACCTAATCGATAGGCCAGCCCGCCTTCCACGAGCAGGGTGATTGACATGTTTTGACAATAGTCCAGCCATCTGATACGTATCTTGCTTGCATTGCTGACAGTGGGTCAATATCAGCTTATCTTTGTGTATATGAAGACCATTCTTTTGGGTCCATTCGCCACCATCTTATTGGGTCCATGTGTTTAGTCACATTATCAATAATTATATATGTTGTGTTTGATATTCAGGAATAAAATATGGTTGTGCCATGGTTGTTAATTTCAACTGCTTAGCTTGATTTCATTTGACAACCGATACATCTTTGCAATGTTCAGAAATAGGTTTTGTAATTTGTAATTAAGAAAATTCCTTCAATATTACTTCCCCTAGTTTATCCATGTAATTTAGAATGTGTGTCATGACATTGAAATATCATCTAAAACATAGATTCACTATCGCATTTCAGCTTTCTTATCAGAGACATGACATACGAACAGTCCCAGGGAATGTGTTTCCAGGATGCAATTTGAATCTTCTCTATGCAACCCAAATAATGCACGGTTTACCCATGTGTACAAACATATGTCAAATTTCAAATACGAAAAAACGCGGAAGTATAATATGTTCATCTAACCTTCACATCATGTTTCAAGAGCTTATGGCATAGGTATGATACTCGTACGGAGAGTGTGCACATCTCGTTCTCATTGCAAATCCTAGATATAGAGGAGCCTCCTTCTATCTTAATAACTGTATTTTAGTCATTATATTGATATGACATTCAAACAAACCATCGTTAATATTTTAACGTCGGTGTATACTAGTATATATCCATATCTATATATCCATATCCATAACAAATATGGAGTTGGAGTATGTGTTTTATATGAAAGGTATGTCTGTATATAAAATACTCCCCACAGCGTGGAACCTAGGTCTATGCTTTATTTTGCTATCCCCACATTCTACAGGTCTATGCCAAATTTCAGACACCCAGCTGATCGAAAGATCGTCTAAAGTTGAGCTTACAATCTTACAACCGCTTACAACCGCTCAGTAGTAGCACAAAACCAAAGGTCTAAAGACCACGAGGCTTATATATTACTTGTTATTTCCAATTACTGGTTGACCTACCACTGACGTTGACAAGTTTACCAAGTAGATATTTTCGAGTCCGCAAACTCAGCAGTTTAGCCGCATCTTCAAAGTAGAATATCGTTGACTATCAGCACATCTTAATTACTTCACGACGCAGATTTCACACAGTTTAGTTATATATCATGACATTTATCCTCGCATATATCCTAGCGACCTTTCCGTAACGTATTTAGATAACGCATAGATCTATAGCATATTCCCCTCGGGACTAAATCCGCGAAGTGATTTTTATCTCGGATTATCTCGTATATATATGACTTTGACCTGTCCAGTGTCCACTAATCGTTATGGAAATGTTGTCATAATTCTCCAGTAGTGGGGATATAAGTCACTCTTACTCAACAAACAATATTAATGTTCAGAGATATCTATAGGCCTATTCCCGTATTAGGGATACAATCTCAAGATATACGGCCCTAAGTGTGGATATATCGTAATTTTCATTTATGTCTACAAAATACAGAAATACACAAATGTAATCTCGATTAGGGTTGTACGTGGTTTTATGAATGCCCTAACCTAGCGTAGTAATCATGAGTTCTTGAACATTAATCTGACAGCTAGCCACGATGATCAGTACTTTGAGTCAACTTCTTCATGGATTATCGCCCTTCCTGCAATAATTCCATTCCCAGACACGATGAAATGTATTCAGTTGATCTCCACTTGTACTTGACATGTCTGAAATGATTTATGTAATACACTGTGTTACACAGGTTTTGCTATAGTAATCCAGTGTCAGACGGTACATATTTATATGCGACACGACGTTAATTAGCCAACAGATTTCATTAATCGGATAGAAAGTATCTAGTATAACAAGCATGTATTGGAAATTAATAGGTGATCAGTGACCAGACATACACCATCAGTGTAAATACTAACAAATTCGTCTTTGACATGTTCGTGGTGTCAAATTTGCTTTGACATATTGCCATAGAGCAGTTACGAACAATAATCCTTTAAAGTGGTGTGTTTTGTCACAGTGATGACACATTGTCTTGGAAATTGTTTGGTCACTGAGTCGGTATTAATGGCCAACACCATTGCGATGACACGCAGAAACACAGACTCAATGAGTTCCATTATATACTAGTAGACCTGTCGTATGAGAACAGTGTAATGCAGGTAAACAGTCGTCCTGTCTCTGAAAGAATCATCCACTTATTTTATGTGTTGAATGAAGGTACTGAAATTCTACGAGTTGTTGGTAATAGGGGATGCATGGGGATGGTAGACAGTATAATACTGAACATCTCCATAAAGGTTCACAGATCACCTATGCGTTGCTATCCTCTAACACTCGGGGTTCAGGACCTTCTTAAACATACGTTACTGTGGATGACGAGATCCTCTGGACATAAGATCAATCATTGCAGTCCCTGTGAAGTCTGAAGTGTCTGGAAGTCTTTTGGAGTGTTGGTTAGTCATATGTAACCGTGGCATACTGAGTACTATAGTCATATTAAATTATGGGCTGCGTTTCGCGAAAGGGGTGTAAATTTACGCTGGACGTTTATCAGGACGTAAAGCGCGGAGTACATGTAAATCTGTGCGTGCACTTCGTTATTTACGTCCGGAGTAAATTCACACCCCTTTCGTGAAACGCAGGCCTAGATGTGTAAAACGATATGAACATGTAATGCAATTCATTATTCCATGTGATACTTTCTATTACTTGAATCACAGATATAGATATACATAGTCCCACATATCACAACAATTTGAACATACTTATTTATACATGTACATATATAATTTAGAATAATGTAAAAGTAAATGATCTGCATGACCATGGACATAACATAGTGTAATAGACATCTATGGCATCCCTTGACCAAGGCCATGTATAGGCCGAAATATTGGGACTTCATATAGAGATAGTAAGACAACATATACGATATATAATAGATTGTCCTTTAGGGAAGCTTAAACTTAACAAATAAAATAAAATTGTTTATCATTCATTGAGGTGTGTACTAGTATTTGAATGTATTTTTCACATAAAATCTATCAATTGTGCACATGTACGACATGGTAAATAAAGACAATGTAGTTCACACAAAGAGATATTCGGACGTATGCATGTATGGATTTTCCTCGCGTCCCATCCATATCACAATAGAGTCGTACATTAAATATTACTACACCTAGGTGGAATAACTGACCAATATGGCAATGGTTCTTTTTTCTGGACCAATTCTTGTCCTTACACGTCTTGATGCGGTGACAATGACAGCTTCGTCGTACTGTCATAGGCAGTCGTGCACAATACATCTGGGCGGGCATATCTACACGGTGCCTGATCTCAGTCCTCACCGGTCTCCAGTGAGATATAGACACACATCGATGAAATTGACAAGCATGTACATTTTCCATAGAAACCCCCCGTTTTGTTCAGCCCTTCTTATTATTTCTCATGGCCTATAATCAGCACCGAACCGTGTCATGACTAGCGAAGCAGGAATTCAATGCAAATTCGGGTGGATGTGTTCACATTTGGAAACAAAATTACTCTTGGGTTGACGGTGCGGAGATTTTGAGTTTGTATAAAGTACATGACGGTTTTTGTTGTCATTTTGAAAGAGATCATCGTCCATGTTCATGGTCTTTGGAAATAAGAACGACGAGGAACGTCAAACAAAATTGTAGCAATGAGTCATGATGGTCTATAAGATACCGATAAGGGTCGAGGTAGATACACGGGTATTATGAGTATTGACAAGGTAAAAATATGATGACAGGCCGTGTTCACGCTCATTTAAATGTAACCAAATACATTTCAATTCAACTTGATATAATCATGTTTAAAAATCCTTGAGGTATATCTTTTCCCATGGGGATAACATTGACACTGCTCGTCTCTTTAAGCATTTCTTGAATGTAGAATATGCCACAATCTACCCTGATAGAAACCACAATATCACAACATTAGTATATGAAGGTATGAACACATATTTAAAGTTTATTGTTTTATTATGTTAAATTTAAGAGTTTGGTCTACACACATCTATGCCATATTATACTCATGATAGCCATTCGCTAATTAGGTATACACATTTGTACAATGTTTTAAAAATAGTTTTCTTACGAATTAGATGTGGTGAGTTCCGTTTTTTAAGACATTACTATTTTGTGTGGGTTCTTTACTTATGGGAAATTTGATTTGGTATCTCAGCTTAATTCTAAATATCCCTTTAAAACTAGGACAATATTTGCCCGTGGAATAAATATGTGCCTGTAAATATCATATCGATTTGTATTGACCAAGATGAATGAAAGTGACCAACATACTCAAATACGTATGTTGGTTGAGCTAACAGTGAATATATCTGTTTACCTATTTCCAATTGATATTGCTCCACACGGAATCCGAACCTGTTGCAATGCTTACCTGAAGAAATGTCCAATATCCAGGAGAAATTCTCATCTACGGGTATACATGTATATTTGTTGTCCGTTTAGCAAGCGCACGCATGAACTATATATATTTTGTCAACACGATGAAATTCACAACACCGCCCGCAAACCCTGTCACACAAGACTATATAAAATCTTCACCTTCCCATCTGACTCGACTTTCTATGCTTAAATGATTCCGTTCATAATGCGGCTGTAAGATGTTCCCGAAACTCTTTCACGCTCGAATGATACCGTGAAATGAACGCAAAATCCGAGTAACGACCCCCTAAGCAAGGAATGCGGTAGCGAAAGTTCCAACAAAAGGCAAGGGAAATCATAATGCCAGTCAATGTATTAAAATTGTTCCTTTAAAGACTATCTATAATTTTGCCTCAGGAGGTGAAGCGTAAGATATGGACAATCCAAGCGATGTTGATCAAAACCTGGTATGTCATAAAACTCTGATCTATGTTGGGCAGTGGTAAGACGGTTTTGTTCTCCAAAGAGGTTGGATTTTGTCCGAATTTCTTTTTAACAAGATGTATTTATTAACTCAATAACATCATTATCATTTAGTATCGCTACTGGATTAATTAGTTAAATTACTATCACATCTCTGAGACTCTGTAGGGCGTATTTAGTTTCCTTCAGCATGTATACAATGGAAAAGTATCAGTGGGTTGTTTATTGACATTCCGGAACTTACGAAAAAAACTAATATAACATTATTGTACATACACTGTATACCATTGGCATTCACAATTGTCATTTCATTTAATAAATGTTCATTAATAACTATTTGTTGAAAGTAAATTATTGTTAAAATACGATGATTCTATTAGAGAGGGAATGTAGGTTACAGAATGTACATGGACAATTCATGAAATACAGATACAGACATAGAATTAGAAATGGCAAGATCAATATGAATAGTTCTTGTCATCTAAAGGTTTGACACAATGCCGAATTGAGTGACATGTACAGAGTGTTGTGTGTTGCTTCCGGTTAAACGGACAAACCTAATTGACTGACCCTATTGTTCCTAATGAGAATACTGACAATGCATTTATGCCAGCCATTGTACTTATTAAAATCTTTCACTTTCTCCACGTATATTTCAATATCTGCTTTTAATCTTCCTTGGACGCGAGATCATTATTTCTCGACACGAATACCGGAAATAGCTCCGTAAAATCTGATAATGGTTTCGTATTTTTTTTTATATTCCTTTTGATATCCCTTCACATTATTAAACCCTATGCAGTGAACCATTACAACAACACTACATTGAACCTTTTTGTCAGTTGGCTTCTCTTTTATCCCATCCATAAACACGTCAAAAACGTCATTTCATACAGTAGAGTACAGAGCGAACGAGTGCAGTGCATACGGCTCACAACGCGCAACTGTATCGTCTAACAAAGCGTCTGTGGGCCACCATTCACCTAACAGACTATATCCTCGAGTCTAATGTCGCCTCAGTCAAGTGCTTTACCCTCGTATGATATTCAGCACAGTATTTTTTTCCATAGTCTGCCTGAAAGTGTACTTCACCTAGGTCTCGTGGACGATATGCGATTATTGTTGAGATCGTCCTTCAGGGGCCCCGACGGCCAAAGATGAAAGGACCGGTGTACAAAGGTATCTGCCTGTAGGCATGTGAGAGGTCCGGGTATGGAAAGACACCCTTTGGTTTTCTTACACACTGTTGGAACAATCGCTGACGCCTTGTGTATAGTTCACAAATTGAGCGATTTGACAGATTAGAATTCCCGATAGACAGCGAGGCAATGGTGATCGATAATTGATAAAGATATTTGAAGGCAGTGAGGTGTTATGTTGATTGCAGCTTATGATTATGTTAATCAGTAGATGCAACTAGCGGCAGAACGCCCATCGGGATAATGTGGCTCCCGCGAAGACGTGTTGCCGAATAACACGTGAAAAACTGTCTTAACGTTGCAGTGTTAAGAAATCAAGCGCGGTGCCCTTTCAATGAGCATTTAACGCGGTGTTGCTGGGCATAAAAGAAATCGTATCTAACGACGCCTTGGCATTGATTCCGATCAAGATTAAGAAGCGATCTTGGTTTGATGTAGGCCTATATATATGCCGTATTTCGTACTAAATGGATCAAAAACACATTATAATGTCTGGCAGTTGACGTGATGATATGTCATGCGTGTATCGTTTCAATAACGGTTTTATTTGTTATATGAAGTTATTGTTACAATTGAATTGAATTGGAACGTAGACGGGGTTAGATTAAATGAACACATAAGCAAAACTTATTTTTGTATTATATCATTTAATTTTAATTTTATGACGCCTTATTGAAGTTTACTTATGAATTTAGATATATGTATATATTTTTAATAGTTGTAGTTTTACTCATATCAATCGAATCATTTGACTACAAATTCATCAGGTAAAACCACTACATCACCTCACATCAATGCTTTTGTATGCACTGTTACTTGCCCATACTTCCATACGATATATGGTTTTGTGTTTGCGGGAAAAGTAGGCCTATATCAAAGCAAACACCAACCACATACTGAGGAATTAATACAATGCATGTGTTACACGATCTTATGCAAATATTGGGATATAACACAAACGCTGATATCTATCTGTCAATATTAACATTTTAATATCTAGTACTGCTTGGCCGAGGTCTTCCCGACGGTGGTAACGCAATGGCACACCTTTGCCAAAGTCACGCGAACTAAACATAACCGTTATTTGATCTACTTCATCTTTCCAAGTGACTCGTTCGAGATACCTATGTATTCAGTGTATTTCTTATTATATGAATATAACATTTGGTGGATAAACATTTAAAGGACGGTACTGGAACACCTTGTGTGACGACGTCTTGATATTTGAGTACTCTACCCGAGCATTTCCCCGCAACATCTAAAACTGCGTACTCTTGTTTTGACTTTATATCGCATATTTACTTTTCTGGTATCATTTTCAAGGATGTTGGCAAATCTTGTTCCATTTTGTAAAATTATCTTTTTTTTTCATCCTTGTTATTTCTTTTTACATTGTACACTTTTCAGAAAAAAATATTTTTTAAAAATCGAGAGAGAAAAAATATTCTACCACCATTTTTGACTAGTATAGGTCAGTGTCGTATAGCGTGGTGTCGCGAACTTGACATTTTACAAATGAGTTTGCTCTCAGACATCCCATGACCCACAGACTAAAATAGTTACGTCCATGTACAGATTGTCAGAGGAAACTTAGTCAACCGGTAGATCAGGCACAACACAGACTAAACTCAACATCAAGTGAAAAGTCACAAGTTTTCTCTTTTCGCTTGTTCCTTTTTTCTTTTAGCTTTTAGAGTACAGCGCATAGTAGCTAGTAGCTAACAAAATGTTGATTACATTATTTCAATTGTATACAGTTCCAAGACATATATAATATGCGAATTGTTCCAATATTAAGACATGTCCACATGCAGTAGACCTATATATGTGATATGTGCCAAACATACTAACTCCATGTACATATCAATCATCATCCACTTGCGGTTGGTTTACACATGTCACAATGACAGGCAGCATACATTGCTGTCAGCCGGGTTACAGACTTCGTGTACATTTCACCCAGTACATCAGATGTTAATGATAAGTGATTCATTTGTCCAAATAATGCAGTGGAATTATTATTAGATTATCAATTTCAGTCGCTGTCTAATTTTTCAATGACCTCGCTAGGACAACCGTTATCACAATGTCTGTAACAAGTACATTGAAATTTTACGTTAATTATAATCAATAACGGCCTGACATAAGGAAATACCGATAGTGAATCACATCTAAAGAATAACTCAGATTTCAAAACGAAATCAATACATTTCCACTTTTGCTAAATAGTCGACAGTGGAGATATTAAAATGTTAGTATATATGAACAGCGATTGATTAAATAGATAAAACGAGGGTGGAGAGAGATAACGAGTGTGGCGAGAGATAACATAATCATAGAAAGAGTAATATATGTTACTAGTATTTAAATTAATATTTTCTATAATGATTTTACTTATCATTGTCAAGTTTTAAATTATCAATGTTGAAAATAGACGAAATGCCATTTTATTCCAGAATGTATGCATACAGTCTGTATTACGTATGTAGTTCGTTTTTACATTCTATAGTTTCAATAACCATTACTAAGTGACCATGGCATTGATATTCAATGTTGAAACTGATCGTCATTAAATATTATAGTTAGTACGTTTTTTTCATATTATGCATAAAACCGTTATACGGGAGGCAAGTGGGCGGAAACGAACTATAAATATTGCAGTTGATTTCCAACAATGCTTTTTCAACTATGAAGAAGTTTCCACTATTTCATAACATATTTGGACTGCCCGTTTCCATCATAGCAAAGATTCTTACTCAACACCTTAACACGCGTCTGAACTTTTCTTCCTGGGTCAAACCTTCCAAAATGTGGTATGCGTGCAGCTACACGTACAGGCGAACAGGTATACGCCGGGGAGGCTATTCTAGAGACGTTCCTACGAACTTCTTAGCTAAGAACAGTTCGTAGCCATACTATAAGAATCGTTAATCTTGTCGTACGATCGTAAGAACGTTTCGAGAATAAGCCCCCCCGGCAGCTACACGTGACATGTTGGGTATACAACGCCGGGTATACCAACATTCTGAGGTCGACACGTTCGTCAAGACCCGTTCCATGCAAGAGTCTGACTTAGTGGGACAATGCAGCACAGGTTCAATGCCACTGTCATCCTATAATGTCAGGATTAGCACAGTGGTATGCAGCCAGCTGTTAACGTTAACCTCTCGCTGTCCTGATCGTATGCCCGCACCACAAAGACGCGTGTAAAGAGAGAAACCACGGTCGTAAAACACGATCCGTTTTATGACCGAACTTGACTACGGAACTAAATTCAACGTTTACAAATTAGTAAGCTAATCCAATTTAAACCGGCAGGTTGGCTGTCCGAAGTGTAGATGTAAAGTATCGGGTTCGACTTTCCGGTTTGCGAGCATGAAAGAGGTCGAAGTGACCTCACACCTGAGCGTAATTAAAGGGACAGTATCACCGCGGACATAAAATCTACCCCTTGTCAGATGACCATTAACAAATCGGCCAAACTGGACATAATTCCACGGATAGGGGAATTAACCAGATCTGTAGAGTCGTCATCACGCAAGTACAATGCGTATGAAATATTGACACGCCCTTATTACACTTGAAGGGATGTTCATAAGGCGGTAGAAAATATACTATACTTATTTAATAATTAAACCTTCGTTGCTGTCATTTTACCAAAGCGTTATAGGGAATTGTAACTGCAGAAGTCCCGTGCTAGTTGTACATTTATTATTACTATTTTCTTTCAATATGAATAACAATTCATAGTCTGGCTTATCTTTTATTACTTGGATTTGGTTAGACGTGTGGCATTATCAAGATTATTATGTTTTATTGCAGCTAATAAGCCTAATAGTGTACCTCTTCATTTTCTTCAAATCGCTGTGTCTTTCAAAATTTGAATGGAGCACATTGTCTTGTAATTATTTTGTTCTATATATTTTCTTTAAAACTTACCTAAATCTTTTAACACTTTTTGTATTCTGTACAATCCAATGGTTTCTTCCAGTTCCGTGTTCAATTTCAGAATCCTGAAAGAGATAATCGAACCTGTAGACGGCACTTCCTGATAATGACAGGCCATCACCTAGTTGCGAAGTAATTACCCCGGTTCAATATGTCCCTCAAAATATTAAAGGTATCGGATTGATTGTCCCCCATACCGGAGGTCGGAAGGGAAGACCCACAAAGACCCAGTACCCCATGCCCCAGTTGAAATGCCCGATGTCATTTCCTTGCAAATTAGATACCTACAATAGTGAAAGTGACCAATGCGACAACACCTGCCAATCAATCTTCGCGTATAAAATAAATAAGAGATCTGTCAGAAGTTTTTCCAACTGGAATGCACTTTCCTTTATAACGAGGTCAATGGTGAGAGAAAAGTGAGTAATCTAGACACAAAACGTTCCCTCGAGCGCATGAGGCCATTGATCATGATCCAGGTATGATTATTTCGGCGAGAGGTTTTCATCTTTCTACCTGATTACCGCGTTATTTCACCTGGATGGGTCCCCTGTGCTCCCCGACTCGGTATCTGTCGAGCCGACTCCGAGATGTGTTAGGAAAATTATTTCTGTACGCATCAAGCTAAGCCGGGCTCGCGTCTCTTTGTACGTGACAGTGGTCGGCGGGAGACTAGAAGAAATGAGCATTCTGAAATCTACAGTCTGTTTCGTCGAGACTCTAATTGGTGTGGAATGAGCATATTGTTAAAAATCACACTCCGAGATATCAAATAGGTCGACTTGGATAATTCAACAATAATAGAGCCCAAATCATGGGGTTATAAATACGTTAGGTCGATTGATCCCCTAAAACAGTCGCGTTTTGCCAGTTTTGCTACCTGAGATGAAAGTTACCATGCATGTGTGATGAGTAATTTCAATAAATCAACTTTCCTTTCTTCAGGTTCATCGACCACGTGGCTTGTCTATGTCGCACAGCTGGTGAAATTTACATCCTACCTTTTGCTAATTCTTACCATAGAGTCGGACAACTGACCCACATCAAAGGTTGGTATGATCCGAAGAATAGAAACATGATGACAGGGCAATGATTGTTTGTTGTAAATTGCATCAATAAAATTGAGATTTGTGAAATTTACTGGTGCATGCATGGCTTGAATCTATCACTGGTAATTAACATGGGAAATTAATCTGGTATCCTTTCACCTGTGCGCTACGCCATATGGTTTCATTAATAGCATGCGCCCAGTGTCTGAGATCGTCAATAGCATGCGGAGCTTTATGACACCAAATGGCCACGTGGAATATCAGACATCGGGCTTGGAATACCAAAGCTTCCAAATATTTCAAACTGAACCTTTATAGCTACTTGGAGTCCTTTGTTCAACATTGATGCCGCTGTGCCATAAAGGAAGATCTTAGTTTATTGCAGACCTTGATAATAAAGTATTTCTTGGTTTTAAAAGTATTCTGCGCTTCTTGCAAGCCAACACTCTAATCTAACGAAACGAAACGAAATTTAACAACTCTTTTACACAAGATACACCACAGTCGAGCCAGACTCGAATACGAATAATATTCAATACAGTTAATTCACTTTAAATGGTTTTTATCTCAAGGTTTTAATAATGACATAGTTGTTGCCTTTTATTTATCGTTCAACAAAATCTACCGTTATTCTTCTAATGAAATATCACAACATTTATTCAGTATTTACGAGGAGGAACAGTTAGTGTGCAAGTAAGAACCTCGTTATAGTCGACATTAAATGAGCTGTGGTATAGAATACAGCCATAAACACAGATAACATTCAGTGAAGATAACCTCGTCTTCAACTCACCTCTTGCACTTTCTACAGCCACCTCTCTACGTATCTTCACTAATTACACAATAGTCTTCTTAGACCCCAGCTTATAATTGCACACTGACCGTAAGCATAGCATATGCTAATTGCCTGTAATCAGCTGACGGACGGACTCTATTTCACAATTAACCCATGTCGATTTCAAGCCAAGGAAACTCTCCCTGACTCTGAAATCAACACGGATCTGTTTCACTTACGGTAGTTCTCTCGTCTTGGCTTTAGTTAGATGTATGTCTGTTTCCTGTCTTGGTATGTCCCCATTCAATATATCAGTGTTCGTATGTCCTCGATATCGTTTCTCCTGCTTACTTGTGTTTCAAAAACCCTTCAGTTTGACGTTAAATACGAGGATAAATATCCAAATTGAGTGTCGTTTTCGTTATCTTTCGAGTATATTTCAGTTTCGGTGAAATAAATCTTCACCCATCGAGCGTGAACTCGGATATCTAGCGATAGCATAGATCCGCATTGCTTCTAATGTTCATGCCTTGTAATGGTATATCCCCCTCGTCGACAGTTTCCGCGAATGCTATGCATGGATATTTAAACACCTTTGAATGGCAATCGTATTCTAATTCAATATATAATATCTACATTTGTCTCTCTTGCCTGTGAAAACCATCCTCATAATAAATATTCAGTATGTTTTGACATCACGCTTTTATGAAAGTAGTGAAGACCAATACAAGATGAGCATAATATATGACGAAATTAATATTTATGATTTTCTTTCAAAACACACAATCGCCTGTCGTGATAGATAAGAATTATAATCGGATGCAATCTTTCAACATTCCTTAGTATTATATGAAGTGGTTCAAAGAAATGCAGATATCTGTATCGTGAAATAGTTTATCAATAAAAATGCTGAGAGCTTATCTAAATCTGGTAAAACAATATTGCTAAGTCAGCTCTTCGGTGAGCACATTGACTGGCATTGTGTTAGCCATTACTGCTGAATATGTGTCAATCATTCTTGTGTCATTTCAGTGTCGTTCCAGCGTCGTGTCGTTCCAGTGTCACTGTAGATACACAAGAGATAGTTCACACCAGGGAAGACACGATTTATGTGTACAAATAACACATATTTTGCTGATAAACTACCTCAAGAGGAAACATCTTTCAACCACCAACATCTATATGAATAATCGTGTTTGCTCTACAGAGCTCCATATCAATAGTGATCTACAAGATATAAGACCACATTCCTACAATCTCACTAATATACTTATATCTTCTAAACATGGAATTTAGTGGAGCTTTGTTAAATGTCACGGCTTGGAAAAAGGGAATGATAATATTAGTGTTTATTGATTGCATAGATATTGTGTATAATCACGCATATTTTTCATACAGTATTACATGTATAGTCTTATTACGTTTATTCCCACATTATAGCTCCATTAGCAAGCGTTATGCTTGGATTTGGCGCATTATTATTATATTATTATTGTTGTTAGTAGTAGTATAATAATAGTAGTAGTAGTAGTAGTAGTAGTAGTAGTAGTAGTAGTAGTAGTAGTAGTAGTATTTGTAGTTATATACCTGAAATGACAAAATAATTCCCTTTAATTGGCATAAGTTTGATGAAAGAAAATTAAGATTTGTTATATGTATTCACACAAAATTGCATGCATTTATATTATTATTCACACACAATTGTATGAATGCCAATGCAAATTTACATATTACCTTCATTTTATTTCATCAATCTCATGCCATTCCATCTGGCAATTAAAGGGAATAATTTTGTCATTTCAGGCTTTTTAAACATTGAAAAAAAATGAGGTAATAAACATATTACCTGAATATACAGATTAACTGTAACATATACATTCCATAGGTCACAGTGGAAGTCATGTTGATAAATTGACGGATTAATAATATACTGTCTCCTTGTTAATGTCCGCAGACATAGAGCCTTTATCTTTAATATCCTGCACTGATTGATAACATGAAAAGTAATAATACTTGTAACGTCTCTATATCATTAACGAAATGACCGTACCCTACTGCGCATGTCAGTTGGAAATCTTACAACTGCCCAGTCAATAATGAACGTATTCTCTTAAAAGTCTTTGTTGTTGTGCCCCGCGTTCCATTGCCCCATCTTCTGGTATTTATTGTTCGTTAATGGTTGACAATCTGACTACGTTTAACTTGGAAATGTATTCAAATTGACATCATGAAATGGACGTGACCTCATAAAAATCCAACCACGCTGCGTTTTATATCGGGTGGAATTTCATAACACGGGTACTTTCCGTTGAAGGGTTAAAGTTATTAAAGGTATCCGTTCCGATACTATTTGACTCGTGTCTTCCATGTTAGATGTAGGCTTGTATAAGAGCATACATGAAGAGGTGATTATTATTCTGACAAAGGGGCGATAACTAGTATCACGGGTGAATGTGAACCCAGAAAGTTTACGACAATTTGTAAAGAAAATCGTAACTGTCTGGGGAGTGAATATATTATAAGAAAATACACACAGTTTGAAGAGTGTAATTGACACATTATGCTCGTGATGGCTTTCGTGATCAGTTAAACGCAATATGTTATATTCTAAACACAATCAAACACATACGTGGTATATATTCCACCCAAATAAATAATTCTAGTGTCTCCGTTATTTGACAATTTCTTAATAAATCATTGTCAATTTATATTAGCTATGTGATACTGTTCACCAGCAACATACATTGGATCATACATCACTACCATTGTAACATAGGTCGTTCATGAAGACTCATGTACACAAATGTTGCTATATATCTTTGTACCTCATAAATTGACAATATAAAATTACTTGTCATCATTATCATCAATACATATATACATGTCGATTC
>JAUTBV010141370.1:0-26422 GCA_032361325.1 Lepetodrilus fucensis
CAAATCTGCATCGACTCATAATTATTTCTTTTAATTATTATTTTTATAAAAAGTACTTTAACTGAAATTATTATTATTATTATTGTATTATTATTATTATTATTATTATAATGCAACTACCCAGAAAAACTACTCTAATGCCCATTTGGATAATCCATAACCTCATTAACTCTCTCCATGCTGGAAGTAACCAAAGATGCCCTATAGAGGTGTGGCAGTGCCTATAATCCAGCAAGGAAAGGGTTAAAGAAGTGATTCATTATTTGTTTTCTTCTTAAATGTGCACAGTTTGTCTAATTCATGGATGTTTTTCTTGAGATTGTCCAATAGAAATGGACCTGCAGCCTGGAATGACCAATCTCCAAATTACTTTGTAAAGGTCCCTTACATTTGAATCATGTGGGACATTTAAAACATGTAGGTATATTTACCATGTTGATAGTCAATTTCCTTCTTTATTTTTGATTTTCTGGCTTCTAATGATGGATCTACTGTGCTGCTGACAACACTACTTCCTGCATCTCTCGCTATACTTGAGATCTGAGACTGAAACAGAAGACAGTTTATAGCATTAGTATAGCATTTGGTCGGAATCAAGGGGAGATAATCAGTATCTATAGATCTCATACTGTAATAGAAGAGAAGAAATTATCAGAATCTACAAATCTGAGACTACAGAAGACATATATTTCATTGGAATCCAAGGAGGTAACCAGTATCTATATTCTTAAGACTTGATATAGGAAAACAGCATTTGGTCTGAATCAAGGGGGGATAATCAGTACCAATAACTATGTCCCAACCGTCGCCATCTACAAGGAGGCAACAGAGAACCTTCTTAACTGAAGTCTTTGTGAATTCTTATTCTTTATGGATATTCTACCATAATTTTAACCAATCTTTCCCTGATGTAGACTTTGTGCACTTGATAATATGTGACTAACTTCCACAGGATTATCGTCTTCAGGAAACATTTCAAATTTCCTGGATCAAGGGGTTCAGTCGACATTACAACATTGGTGCCCTACCTGTGGGTCAAACTTGGACTGCGGTATGAGATGTTGCGACGTGGGTGGGAGGATGGTGTGGCCGGGGATGGGGACACGTCCCATCATGGGGGGCATGGACGGGTAGAAGAACGGGGAGCCGGGCAGGCTGTTATGACGTAGGTACGGATTGTGTGGCATCTGGTGATGGGCAGGGCTGGCAGCCCCAAAGGATGCTGGAAAAGTCAAACCAGGAAGTCAAGCGCCGTCAGTTACATATATTATAATGTCACAGAGCCATTGGTAGAGTTGTGCCATTGCCCAATTTACATTATCAATGAATGGTGCTTCCATCTGCAGTATTATGTTGACTAACATTTTAAAAGTTAAATAGCTTCCATTAATCAATATTTGCATTATTTACAAATGGTAGAAGCTATTTCCCCCACTACTTGCAACAATTAAAATTGCTAAAAATTAATAATATAACAATTTGACCATTCTCTGTAGCTGCCATTCATCAATATTTTCATGATTTAACAATGGTATAAGCTACTTTCCCCACAACTTGCCACAAATTAAAATGCTTACATCCAAAACATTGTAAAAAATAAATAAATTAAAATTTAACCATCCTCTCTGTATGCTGCCATGCTGCCATGTCAAGATGCTACTTACCAGCAGACAAATGTCCATAGGAGCCACTGGCCGCACTAGAACTACGCGAGTTGTGGTGGAGGAAGGGAGTCAGCTGGAGTGACCCCTCCGAGCTCCGGGTCAGACTCTGAATGTCGAGATAGTCGGAGATCGGGGAATGTGACAAGGCTCGCTTACGACTCTTCCCTCCCTGAATACTGGGCCGCGGACTCGTCAGACGAGAACCTGAGTGGACAGGGAAATAGTATAATTTTTAGAACATTGCTATTTTTTATTAATTGAGATGTTTTATAATAATAATGAACGAAAAGTGAAATATTATTTGTTAATAATTAGTCTGTTTAACCTTCTCCATGCTGAAAACAACCAGAGATGCCCTAAAGAGCTGTAACTGTGTCTATTCCAGCAGGGAGAGGGTTAATAATGTTTAATATAAGATTTGTATGCAAAGAATTGTTTTTAAATATATTTAGTATCTACAAAAGTAATACCTTACAATTACATCCGAAAATGGTGAAATACGAAATATATGTCTTTTTTAAAGCTGGTTTTGTCAATTATCACAAAGTAAAACAATTCCTTCCCAAAATTATTAAATACAAATTATATCGATGCTATTCTTGAAGCTGTTTTTACCATTTGTTGCAAAGTACAGTCAGACCCCATTATACTGCACACATCTGATTCTGTGAAAATCTTACAGGTAAGCCAAACAACCAGATCATCAGATCAATCATTCATTGAGTTAAAGTAGTAGGAAATCCATATTGGTGAAAAGTTGACCACTAAGCAGAGAAACTTTAATAACAGAGACCGTTATAATATAACAATAACAATTACATGAGAAAATAGTGATGTAAAGAAGGCATAAAACGGTGAACTATGAATTATATGGACACGTCTAGACGCTATTAGTGGCACTCACTTTCTAAGGAACCCGGGAGTGTGATGCTGCCACTCCCCGGAGTGGGAGGGATGTCTGAGAAGATGCTGCGCTGGCTGAAGGTGGGGGTGGGGTAGTCACTGTAGGCCCCGGGGCCGGGCAGAGGAAGACCTGGAGGAGGAAGAGGAGGCAGATATTGTAAAATAAATCTTTAAAATAATGATTTACATTAGTGAACATTTCTGAAATTGACTTTTCAAAAACCAAATAATTTAAATTGATTTTGTGCCAAATTTCTACAAAATTTAGTTGTTCATGAGGATTATAAGTTAGTCAATATTTCAATCATGTATTTTGATAAAATATAATACAGATTCTAAAAATTGGTACAATATATAATGTCAACACTCCGATTCATTTTTATTATTTGTAATTTTAAATTGGTCTTAAAACACACGTTCAAGATTATTTCATTTATCATAAAGATATGCCCAAATTCTGAAAATCATAAGGGATATAAGTGCACATTGATCCATTGACTCGGGAAATAATATGTAGTGCTATGAACATGCTTTATAGCATGAATTTGGCGCAACATAAATGTTCGCATTATTATTTATTATTCTTATACCTGGTAGACTAGAGGGGCTGAACCTGCGTCCGCCGAATGGACCCTGATAGAAGTTGCGCTGCAGCTGTTCCCAATGTATCCGCGATGCCAGGTGTGTGACTGGCTCCCCGCTCAGGTACGGACTCCGCATGCTAAGCAGAGAGATGTCCGAGAGGGCGGGGCTGGCTGCATGGAGTCTACTAGGGGAGATCACTCTGGGGAGAAAAGGAAGTTCGACATTATAGTCATGAACTAAACACATTGAAATTTTGTTTGAATTTGGCTTTGGAGACGCTTTCAAGATTCTTTCATTTATATCATGGCTTGTCAGTCTCTCCCTGCTGGATTAGGCACAGGTACAGCTCTTTAGGGGATCTATGGTTGCCTTAAGCATGGAGACTCAGCGGGTTAAACATGCTTTGTGGCAATTTCTTTTTAACTTTTAATGATTATTTTTGTATACATTATTTTAAAAATTGGCATGTCTTTGACAAGGATTATTTGGAAATCAAGGTATGCATGGTTTCTCAAAGCTCTCGTATCCCCATGTATAATAGATGACAATATGAGTGTTTATGGCCTCATAGTAGATACAAGAGCTTTATAAGAATTTGAATTTCTTGACGTAACTGATTTTGGATTTATTATCTTTAAATTGTGGTTTAGAGCCACTTTAAGGATTCTCTTGCATATATCACGGCTTGTCAATTTAGTGCAGGAGGAAACCCGCAACACCGTAGCATTTAATGTTACAGAGGATGAATGCTTGTCAAATTATGTAGCGCTAAATATTGCGGTAAACCTGTGAACACCTGACCATTTCTTTGTAAATATTAATTTGTATGCGACTGTTCTTCAGCACTCACCCGGGCTGATGGAATGGGCTGGATGGCGGCCAATGGTAGCGGCCCTCTAGAGTGGCCGAGCTGATGGGCAGAGGAGCGTTTATAGGGTATGGCACGTGACTGTAGGCGTAACCTGTAAACAAAACGTTAGAACTTGCAACTCTGAGACAAATATTAGTAATGTGTAGATTCTGCTTTGCGTCATTAAATTTACAAACATATATGAAACTCTAGCTTAAAATGTTCTATTAAATACTGTATGTATAAGTATTATATTTTCTTATGCTAACAATATGCTGCAATCCATGTTTGGTCTTGTATGTACAAAATACAAAAATAAACAAATGGAAGATGAACATGGACCTCAGCTGATAGAAAAGGTCAGTGAATAACCATTTAAATTAATTAATTATGTCACTTTATATATAATATAACTGATGATAACTTCATCATCACCATAAACATAATTTCCATTTTGAACACCCATGTCAAATTCAAACATCATTTCATCACAAATTTAATCAATTTCAATCCAATTTTAGTGTACAAGACCTGACCAATCAGATTGCTATGTTCTCCGCCCCCAATAATACCTTCCCACCCACAAATAATCCCCGCCCACGTGACTCTTAAAGTCAATGACCTCACAAGGTCACCAATGCCCTGATAAAGAACATGGCTTCCCAATTCCTGGCGCCAAACCTCAGCAGACAAAACAAGACTAAACTCCTAAATAAAACGTCTAACATTTCTCCATAGACCTTTAACCCTCTCCACACTGGAGGCAACCAGAAATGCCCTGAAGAACAGTGTCTTTGCCTAATCCAACAGGGAGAGGGTTAAAAAGGATAAACGTACAGGAGGTTAAAACAATGCTGAGCATAAACAACCAAAATACCTTAAAACAAATACAGCGATTTTCCTTTTATTTTAAACCAAAATATGGAACAACCTGTTTATGAACGAGACACATTTATCGCCAAGCAGTATAATATTGGTGTCTATGTGGTGATGCTAAAAGCTGGAGCATGATAAGTACTAAGGATTGGCCAGCAACACATTGTCACTCTTTACAACAATGTTACCCTGTCAGTGGAAATGGCAGGATAAACAAGCACTTATCATCATGTTACTGGGATATAATAACAATATTGTCATGGCATGTTAACCAGGGGCAAATGGATGCTTGTATCCTGGCATTTCCAGGCAGTTTATAAACAGAGACTTCATCTGGATTGCAGCTGGTATGTCCGCCAGAACTTTGCTTGTAGGCCATGATAGAGCTATACTAATATGTATCATGTGTATATAGGCCATGCCTGTTGTGAAATAGATGCATTATGTACATCATCAATCATAGACATACAATTAATTATCTAATATTCTTATTTTGGAAATTTGTTTGTTGAGACTGCATGCAGCTGGCTGGCTTTGATATGGTATGTCTGTTAGAACTTGGCTTGTAGATAAAGAGGATAGGGATTAATCATTTTATCATGTATATATAGGCCTGTTGTAAAATATAGATGTATTTTGTACATTATCATAGATCTACAAATGTGTGTCAATTAATTATCTAATATCCTCATTTTAGAAATGTATTTGTCGAGACTGCTTATCAGCTGGTATGTCTGCTAGAGCTTGGCTTGTAGGCCAGGATAGAGTTGAGATGTATCATGTATATACTTTTTGTGAAATGGATGTATTTTGTACACTACTATAGTATAGACATACAAATGTATGTCAATTAATTATCTAATATTCTAAATTTGAAAATTTGTTTGTTAATACTTTCACCTTGCCCCTGAGATTACGAAATGTTTTGAGTACGATTTCATGCTCAAGCTCAAAATCTACATGACTATTTATGAACAAAAGTTGAGTATGAAATTTTACTCAGAAATGTTTCATAATCTCGGGGCCTGGTATATCTGCCAATACTTCTTGGCTTATAGGCAAGGAAAGAATTTACGGTATGTGAAATGTGCTTTTTATCCCCCCAAAAATAATTTACAATCTAAATCCTAAAAATATTAACACGAATCTACATACATTAAATATTTGTTCACTAATAAGAATATATTATAATAACAGAAATATAATATTTTACATCACATACATACATTGAAAAAACTTAGATCTGTATAATGGAACTGGTCTGTATTTTAGTAGCATGTGCGTGTGTTTGTTTATCGTGGAAACTGTTAATTACGACGGAGATAGCCACTGGAATTGATGTTTACATTTAGCTTAGACAGATGGTATATCTGGATTTGCTCTTCTCTGAACAGCAAGTACTGTAAAACTCCTAGTAATTCAAACTCTCATTAATCACCAAGAATAATGTATGTTCTGCACTAAAAATACAAACACATCCTATGTGATAAAATGCAATTTTCTATTTTTCTATTTTCATATAATTATATTAACTCTATTTTTCTTCTCCCAATACAAATTAAAAAAATAAAATAAATAGAACCATGCCTAACCCTGCAGTTTATACCGAGTGAGTGATTGAATACCAAATCCACACAGTATTGAAGATCGTAATATCAAGGGAGCACTGTAATAATAAGAATTGTGCATACCGTACTATAAGATTTTTTAAATTAAAACCTATAAAAGAATAATTCATTTAAGGATTGATTGTCATTTTCTTTATGTTCATAGAGGTATGAATGTAAAAACTGATGTGCAAACTGTATGAATCCGCGGTTCATACAAAAGTTTGCGCAAGGTTTTTACGTTCATATCTCGATGAAAATAAAAACATGACAGTCAATCCTTATAAATAAATTACATAACAAATTGGTGGAGATTATATTCATTTGATAGTCTGAAATAATAAAAGCGTTTATATTTAATAATTTAACTTGCAAGTGCAGCGCAATAATATTTTATATTGACATTAGCGCGACCGGTAAACTGTCAATCAAGCACCTGTGGCCTAAGAAAATTTTGTTATTGAAGTATGAACGCAATATTTTGGGATCATGTGAACCAATCAAATTGTCGGATTGACAATAGATTTATTTATATAACAATGATGATACTCTCGAAAGCTGGTATGTTTTTAGAAATAATTTGAAAACTAAAAATAATTGGACAATTACGGTATATCTGAATACGTCTTCATCTTCACAGTAAGTACATCTACTTTGGCAGATGTCCAAATATAATTACGCTTACCAGCTTTCCTATTTAATGCATCACGATTGCAATCAGTCAAAACCAAGCAGTGCTAAACTAAGTCTGGATTGGCAGAGAACTCAAATGATATGTGTTTCGTATTACCATCGTGTTTTTCCAATAGATAAAAAAAAATTGAAATATGAAGTCGATAATTATGGCATGTTGGAGAAAGAAAGAGAGAAAGATTCTTGTCTGTTATGTATCCAAAGTCTACGAGCATCTTTGTTCATTTTAGACATTTCCAGATAATTAACATTCAGTTCTCCAATATAAAATACACATTAACCAATAAAACTGTCATAATAAAAATATTTTTAATAAATACTTACCAGCAATTATTTTATGAATGCTTCAAATATGTCAAAACACAATATTGACGGTAGCACTTGTCTATCCTTATATGAATGTCAGAGATACCCATAAACATCATATCTCAAGTCAAGTCGGTCCTGACGTCATTCTTTTGTCACAGAGACTGTTATGCTTACATTCTATGTCAACTCGACTATACACTGTCATAAACATCTTTGGTAAATCCATCATGCCAACCAAAACAACCGCCATCACACAATCTCACAAAGCACAAGTGCAAGGCTGTCATACCAACAGTCAGCAGCACTTTCCTACATTGGCATCATGTCACATTCCAACTTTACCACCTACAACCTACTTATTTAGCAAAGGAGGACATTTTAATTTAGGACCCTGTTTAGGACCAAGTTGTCATAGTTACCTTTCGTGAATATAGTTTTTTTGATATTTTTTTTTGTATTAGTTGCTTTATGGCCTCATTAATGCAATTAGGTTAATGTGAGCAAATCTTCCATACAGATAATAATAATGTACAATTTGTAAACAGTGGCTCTAATGTTCAAAACCAACCAAATTGGTTGTCACTGAGATAAAAATTGTGATGGAAATAATGCTTTCGCAGCTATATTGGATGATACCATTTTAATTCAGGAAAAACAGTTTCTGTCTAGAGACATTCTTTTAACAGAAATAGTGACGCTTTACAGTTAAACAAGAAATATCAAAATTGCAGTCACAGAGGTACAAGATGTGTCATTGTGATGAAAATTATCCTTCCACCGCGATATTGGATTATTATAATAAAACAAAAATTTAAATAAATTCCTTCACCTCCAGTCCGATAATTTGAATTCCTGCAACTTACCGTACGGAGATTCCAGTAATCCATTGCGTGGATCCACATAGGTGGGTAATCCTCCGAGATATGGCGGTATCCGTGGTTCAGGGTTGGGCGGAGGGATGGGTGTGGGTCCCACTCCGCGGTCGACGGTCTCCACGGATCGACTGCGGTCCTTTCCTGAGGAGCTGTCCGAGGTGGTGGGCTCCTCGTCCACACGGGTGATATGGCTGCTTGGCGGGCGACTTACCCCGGTGCCTCGGCGAATCTTTTGTGCGTTTTCTGAAAATAAATATACAATATTATAAATACTCATTAACAATAAATGAAGGGGGAAAACAAATATAAAAAATTCAACAAATAGTATTAAAAGTATTTTTCTAAATATTTTGTTCAATAATTGCTTGATCACTGCAGGAATGAAAATATTGAAAAACATTTGTTTTTTTTAATAATATTCTTTTTAGAGAAATGTTAAAATAATATTTCAGTAAATATATCTCATAAATTTAATTTTCAGTATGTTTTACAGATAATATGTTTCTATTTGTTACAAATTAATTCTTGTTGATATGAAACTTACATGACCCACATTACAATAAATAAGTTGGTTTATTTTGGGAGGTTAAAGCAACACTAATATCTAAAATTCCAACATGTACACAAACTTGTAACATTAACATACAGCTGATGAGGTTGAAATAAGTAAAAAGACTATTTGCAATTAATAGATATGAGAACATACATGAATTAGAATGCATTGATCACTGCATAGGTCAAAGGTTGACCATGACCAATCAAACAGCTCATGAAACTCTAGCCATGAAATTAATGTAGCAAATCAATCAAGCATTTTATTCCTTTTTATCCAAAATAAAATAGCACCATTTTATTTTTTTCAAGGCTGATTGAACCTTACCTGTTATATCTCACAAAGTTCATTCAAGCACAGACATTTGGGACTAACATACTTGGGTGTATCTCAAAAGATGGTCTTAATATCCTCGTAAACCCAGGTATTTGGGTATTTAAATTTATAGACTGAACAATTGTGACAAGTGGGCATCTGATGGGTGAAATGGAATATCAAAATGTATTATAAGAAAATAACAATCACTGGGGCATAAAGTATAAGATTTCTGATACCAATGGCAAGTTGTATATACAATGTACTAATATATCATTTATATTATGTTTGAGTCAGTGGCACATCTAGGTTTGAGATAACAAGTAAATAATACTTGTGATATGTTGGTCTGGCATAGATACTATTAGCCCCACCACCCTTTTCAAAATCCTATGTCTGCCCCTGTGTATACATGTACTAGTATATATTTCAATGATACAAGATTTAAATATCATTCAGTACATACAACACTACACACCATGTTTGACACAGCTGTCAATATCATGATGAAACACCTCAAAAACGTTTATTTCAATTTGAAACGTGTCTACATCAATAAGGAGTACTTCTAGTGTCTACACTGCAAGACAATTCTGTAACTTATGACGAAACAAATCAATGTAATTTTTTTGGTACATTTTTCTAAAAAAAACCAAAAAAAACTTTCAAAACAAAGGTACAATAATGACAGAAAAAGGAGTGAACAGCAAGCATCATACACAATTTTTTATTTAATTTATTATTTTTTGTTCATACTCTATGGAAATGAAAATCCATTGATGTTGCAGTGAGAAGCTTCATAGTGTTGAAAACATGTCCATGGTAAAGAAGTTTGAAATTCCACACAAGTATTCAACCACATTGTGACTCTGAAACTTTATACAAGTCCGTGGCACGACTTGTCAAATCTAATGGAATGTGAGATTTATGGACTGTGAAGTCATTTCACCTTAAAGCGTACAGCCATGTACTTTGCACATGTATTACATCATGTTCTTCAAAACACCAGTTAAATTGCAATATAATCATAATAGGCTATCTGAGCATTAGAACATTGATGTATTTTCAAATACGTGTTGGTACATATAATTGCTTTTGGGAAAGCCAAGATCATAACATCCAGAATGGAATGCTCTTCTTAGTAGGACAATCTGAAAATGTAACCAGCAAAACCAGTTTTCAAGAACTAGTTTAAAAAAAAAGATATTTTGGCCTGTATAGGTTTGTGCTAAGACAACAAAATGTTATTAATTAACCTTGGAAAAAGTGTGCTATTTTATAGTACAAACCTTTCTACAACAGTAAATGGCAACAAAGAAAATAGGACTATTTTAAAAAGTGTTTGAAAATATAATGACAATAATATAAGCTATCATGATGACAATGATGTTTTTATCTACTTACATACCTGTGTTAAATTTTATTTTATTGTGGCACCACTGCAGGCAACCAATAATCTTATATTTGTTTTGACATTATTTTGAATTTAATTTATTTTTGACCCCACAATGCCCTCCCACATTGCTCTTGTTCAATGTCCACTCCCTACATTCACTCCCCATGTTCATTCCCTCCCCTCCCATGCATATAATTAACCACCAGGGTATCGCATATAAAAAGTTAATAACCCAGCATCAATGCCGATACAATTTAACCTCTCGTTAAATCTCCGCACATCTTTATTACATACCAGTAAATATTCCGGTCACCGTAACTAAATTTCAATTACCGAAAAATTCCCCCCAATTGATATTAAAACAATCCAGAAACATAAAACTGAAACTTTCGACAATTTAAACGGTTTGACCCCCTGGGAGTTTCGCCTGACCCACCCTATATCCTTGACCTAGCACGAAGAATGTCCCCAACCCGTACCCACCCAGGTATGGGGGCCTTCACCCAGAAGATGCTACTGTTGAGAATTACAATTATTAGAGAGGTAAATGACATGTTCCCGGGGAAACAGGAGGGGTATTGTCCGGAATTCCTGGTGGGTCTCAATCCCTGGTCATTTCTCCTTCTATTTCTCGGGGTGGGGTAACCCTACACCCGGGATAAACACTGGCATACCATCAACCCTGCTGGAAATTGGGTTGGCCGTGTACCCACCTGTGTACAGACAAGTGTCGTCCCCTAGCGAGAAAACCAGAGAAAACCGTTGACGTCTTTTCATGCACCGGGAGCAACATGAGCTGCTCTTCATGGTCAGAACAATATAATGTATCCACCTGACATGAAATTGCCCTAATTCGAGGGCCATTGCAAACATGGTTTTCCATTGTAGACTGCCCTTAACACAACAATGTCTGTTCAACAGGCCTGAGAAATATGGATTTCAGATGAATTACGAGCAATTTGACCAAATAGCTGGGAAACTCTTGACAATAGTTTTGAAAATTGCAAAACAAAAACCTGCAGTGAAGTGTCATATGGACAAATTTGAACTTTAACCTCCTAATTACATTCACAATGCGAGTTGATTTCATCAGGTTGGCATTTATGTATCTGTCAGAAAAACTGAGAGTTCACAGAAATGTAGATCATCTATATTAAACTGACAGAGACAGTGAGCGATTTCATTTTCAATTTTCATCACATACATTGTTTTCATGTTGACACATATTATGGACAAATTGATGGAGTGCTTCACAATGCTGGGGATTAATGAACCATTTGCTGCTCTTAAAGTAGTGGTAACCTAAAACTATAGAGCTGTATTAATTACACGTATAATAGAAGTGTCACAGTAGGTATTTTTATCAGTATGACAAGTACATTATTGGACACATTAGTCAATCATGTACATTATAATACTGATGAACTGCACTCTCATATCAATCATGTGCATCATTGAATAAACCTTGGGCCACATTATTTCTCATTCCAAGTGGCAGCAGCAGTAGAAAAAGTCCCAGCATCAACAAAAAAACCTCAGTTAAATATACATCTTTTAAAGATTTTTTTCAACCTGCAGTATTAGGTTTTTCCAGTTGTAACAAATTGAAAATTAAAATGACATTTATCCAATACATATTGAAGACAGGTTGCTGTTTGAGTCGTCTATTTGTTCTTTGTGTTACTGTTTGTGCTACTAATTGTGTTACCAAGTACTAAATTAGTGTCACTGTGCCACTATTTGTGTTACTATTAGTGTCACTGTTTGTCTTACTGTTTGTACCATTACTTGTGCCACTGTTTGTGTTACTGCTTGTGTTACTGTTTGTCTTACTGTTTGTACCATTGCTTGTGCCACTGTTTGTGTTACTGCTTGTGTTACTGCTTGTGTTACTGTTTGTCTTACTGTTTGTACCATTGTTTGTGTTACTGTTTGTGTTACTGTTTGTACCATTGTTTGTGCCACTGTTTGTGTTACTGTTTGTGTTACTGCTTGTGTTACTGTTTGTACCATTGTTTGTGCCACTGTTTGTGTCACTTCTCATTTACTGCTTACGCTAATGCTTGTGTTACTGCTTGTGTTACTGCTTGTGTTACTGATTCTGGCCACTGTTTTGGATGACCTGCCACCACATCTGACTCAGTGAGACACAGAATGATATTTAGCCTACGTGTGTGATGAGGAAGGAAACATGAAACTTTTTATCTGTTACTCAGACATATTTGTGAAAGGGGAGCCTCTCTATTCCACAGACCCTGGTGTACGTCTTGAACTCAGCTGACCTCAGACAGGGTCCTTCCAGCTAGCCACGTATACCTCAGACGAAAACACTGTACCAATGTACACCAGATAACACATTACATTTAACAGCATGCGACTAATATAGGATGATTCTTCGCTATATAGATAGGTGCATTGTCTTCTTTATCTGGTTAGAAACTGCTATGTGTCTATGTCCTCTTTCATGCTCTCCTTCTTTATACCTCCCTGTGTCTCGCACCATCTCTCTTCTCTCCCTCTCTCCATCTCTCTCTCCATCTCTCCCCCCTATCTAACATTCTTTCTATATGACTCTCCCACACGCATGTATGAAAGCACATGCGCATGCACGCGTATGCATGCACACACACACACACACACACACACACACATACACATACACACAAAACCAACACGACACCCCCTTATCCCAAAGTTAAGCCTAAACACATGGCCGATATTAAAGAGGCCGTCTGTGCAATAACATTCTCTGTATTTCACAGAGTTTATTTTTGTTTTGATTACATTAAGTTTCCACTCTTACAGCGCCAGCAGACTCGGCTAACCACGTTAGTCTCTCCCCTCTCTCTCCTCTCCTCTCTCTCTCATCAGTTCCTTTCTCTCTTTCTCTCTCTCCTCTCTATCTCATCTCTCTCTCCCTCTCTCCAATCTCTCTCTCCTCAGTTCCTTTCTCCCCCTCTCTCTTTATCTCCCTATCTTTATCTCTCTCTCTCTCTCTCCATCTTTCTGTCTCGTCAATTCCTTTCTCCCCCCTCTCTCTTTCTCCCTCTCTCTGTGTCTCTCTCCCCCTCTCTCTGTCTGTCTGTCTGTCTGTCTCTCTCCCCTCTCTCTCTCTCTCTATCTGTCTGTCTCCCCCCCCCCCTCTCTCTCTGGTTATCAGCCAGTGATGCAAGCCTCAGTCTGACATACTACTCCCCTTGCAACTCTATCCTGGCTTGAATATATACCTGGCAACTTTCTTGACATTTATCCCACTGTGCCAGCTGTCAGGGAAATATCATGCCCAGTGAATACACCGGTTTTCTCAGTGCATCTGGATAGTCTTTCTCCACATATCTTTACAAGCAGAATTATTTTACTGGTAAAAGTACTTTTTTTTATACGCCATAAGATCCAGACGTGAAGTGTTTATAACATTTCACTTATAGCAAAACGTTTCCGAATGACAGTGAAACTGTTCTATGTATTTTTATATCCCATAGATACTGATATAGTCCTAATACATTTTTTAGGGTAATACGATAAGCAAAATATTTCCAAATGACGGTGAAACTGTTCTGTGTAGTTTTTATATGCCATAGATACAGCTAGACAAAAATCCTAATAATATTTTTTAGTTAAACAAAACTCTTCCAAATGACAGTGAAACTATTCTACATAATGACTTGTTTATATTTCTGATATGCAAAAGAGTACTGTAATTGTTTATAAAACTTCTTAGTAGGAAGCGAAATATTTTTTCGAATGACAGAAAATCTGTTCCATGCGCTGCCTCGTTTATATTTGGTAAATTGCGAGTCACGTGCTCCGATTTCTCTTGTTGCTGTATTTGGACGCCAAATGGATCCACTTCCTGTCTCCCGGGAAGGTTGTAATTGCTTTAAATGAATATACAAAACATTTCTGAAGCTTCCTGGCATGGTAATGTGATCTGTAAATCAGAGATAGGAACTCCACATCAGGGCCAAACATCTCTGTGTGGAGTTCACACAGTCTTCTAAACCAGACATCCAATGTTCTTAAGATATCCACGGTTAGGGCTGGTAGTTTGAAAAGAAGAAAACCCTTCTATGTATAGCAGATGGGGTAGAGGGGGGGGCCTTATCACACCAATATAAAAGTACATATTTCGGATAACAACTAATTATGATATTTGTTGAAAGGATATTACATGAGATTATAAGTTTCACGACTAGAATACATATTTGAAATTCGTAATATCTTTGCAAAGTGTTCTGAGAATCCATTAAATATGCTTCAAAGTAATTATCATTCATAATTCAGACCACTGGCTTACAAAACTGTCAAAATATAACAAATATTATTTACATACGTCATCATTCATCATAACATATGCAAGCTTCTCCTTTGAAGATCTATCAGAAAAGAGAGTCTAAATATTCTATGAATTTCATCATCAATCGTTTTGGAATTTGTCTTTCAATAAAACGTATTGCAGCAATTTTAAAGATTAAATAGGGGAAGTTGGAGCTGTATTGCAATGTATTCAAGATGTGCTGGGAAATTTATGGGGATTTTTTTTTGTGAAGGAAGCAAGACTACCCCCAGGGTTCAATGCTTTTCCAGATTTCATGACCTACATTTTTACGCAGTTTGGCCATAAAAACATCTCTCCTTTACCAGGGGTATATGTCTTCGCTATAACCAAAATCGTTAACACGTATAATGTTGGGAAATGTTGGGCTGATGGTACTTGTAAAATAATATAAAACACATAATGAATATTCTGAACTTTTTGAAGATTAACATGGTAGAATCATTGGATTTTTATCAGAAATTATATCTTGTTTTCCCATGACATAGAGCATTTCTATATGGACTTTTAATTTTTATTATTTACATTGGGGTTTAGAACCACCTTCAAGATTCTCCAGAATTTATATCACATTGGGTGCCATTGAAATAGGACCACTGCGATCCTGGGACTCGAACCCGAGTTGCTGGATTGCGAGTCCAATGTTCTACCAACTGAGCCAAAAGGGTAACCCTGCTGGCTGAGACCAGGAGCATCTTATATCATACCTGGTTACATTACCATGATACAAAGCATTGCTATATGGACTTTTGACTATTATTTTTTAAATTGGGGTTTAGAACCACTTTCAAGATTCTTTCACTTACATCAACGACTTGTCAGTTCATAGCAAGATGTAATCTGCAATATCTGTAGCATGATTGTTGCAATAAACCTGCGAGCACCGGCTGGTACTGACAGACCAAGGATGATAAATGCATTGCCACCATACAGACAGCATATACTATATGACCACATCAGAAAGGTATGGTAACTTTTGTGAACTTTGCACCTAGCTGCATCAGATTATTTTGGATGATCACCCGTCATGAAAAGATAATGTAAAATCCACCTATAGATACCTACCACTTGAGAAGACTGTGCCAATATTGTACTCTTGACTCATTGTTAGTCATACAGCCGTCGCTCAATTTTATCAAAAGCTGATCTATAAACATATTTTTTCACCTAGCTGGTTTCATCATTACTGTATAGGGCATCTCAGGTTGCCTTCAACAAGTGGAAGGTTAAATCAATCTTGGCTATTATTACTACTACACTACCGGTATATGCTATAATTAGTATAGAAGCCATTTTTTAAAAAGCTATGTTGTTCTGTATCCGGGCAAATTTAATACAAAATAAATCATGAACCCTCTCCCTACTGGATTAGGCACAGGAACTGTTCTTTATGGCATCTCCAGTTGCCTCCAACAGAAAAGCTATGATTTTTAAGGATTAGACACAGGCACAGGGCATCTCCGGTAACCTCCAGCAAAGAGAGAGAGTTAAGAAAGGCAGTAATCTGCTACAGTAATTGTACAACTCTCTTAGCACTGCGATCTTTCCATGGAACAGAGGCCAGTTCCCTACACTGGCTGATCCTATACTAACTGAGCCTCTCAGGTGAACATTTAAGAAAGGCAGTAATCTGCTACAGTAATTTGCCCTGGTGAACAGGTGGAAGACATCAGGCTGTCAGACATCGCCAACCAGAACTGGATGAAGAGAAATAACTCAGGATGTGCCAGATTAAAAAAGAAATATGGCTGGAGTCATTATCAAGAAAGTTTCTGAAGCAGACATTGAAAGTAGCAGATGGACAAGGGGCAAGATGGGCAATGTAATGGGGAGATGTGAAAGATAAAGAAAGTGACCAGGGGTAGATGGGCAAGGAGCAGATGAGCAAGGGAAAAGATGGGCAATAAGCAGATGGACAAGGGGCAAGATGGGCAAGGAGAATATGGGAAATTGGGAGGTGCAAGATGGGAGAGACAAAAGGTAGATGGGCAAGGGGTAAAATATAAGTTGGGCAAGGAGCAGATGTACAAGGGGCAAGATGGGCAAGTAGCAGATAGGCACTGGGAGATATGCAAGATGGGAAAGGGACAAAAGGTAGATGGCAAGGAGGACAAAAGGTAGATGGCAAGGAGTAGATGAGCAAGGGGCAACATGGGCAATGGGCAACATGGGCAAGCAGCAAGATGGGCAAGTAACAGATGAACTAGAACAAGTAGTACAGACTAGGTGCAGAAGGATTAGCTGTTGAATACAGCCTATGTGTGGAATTCTCCCAGAACGCTGGACTTATCTACCTACATATCTGTTAAACTGACTGCAGTCTCATCCCTCCACTGAATCAGAGCTAAGCTCCTTCAATATACCACTCTGTTGCCATATGATAGGCAGACATGTACTGCCAGGGCAAACAAACAGGTGTAAAGCACTAGATACAGGTACTAAAAAACTCTAGCTTTACCTCTGTATCTTGGGCATTTCACTAGAAGCAACAGCTTCAATCACTCAAAACTGCTATTTAATGTTATTAAATCTGGCAAAGTAAATTCACATGTACTTTACTTTACTGTTGTTGTTTTTTGTATTATGTGTTTCCTTACTTCTGAAATAGGATGAGATGGAATTGTAAATGCATTGACCGTGTTAAATAATAATGTAGCATTTAGCGCTTTGAACATGCATTAGCATGAAGGCATTTGTTTAATAAATGGACTGTTATTATTATAACATATCCATTCAAAATGATTTGTTTGTATTAATACTATTATTATTATTATTATTATTATTATTATTATTAAATATAATTTATTTTAAAATATTAATTCAAAATTAATTTTTGTTCTGACATCAAATTAGGAATGAGGAAGTGGGCAACCTCTCCAGCCCACACCTCAATGATTTGACAAAGAAACTCCTAAGTTTCACCCGACAACAGGGCTGTTCAAGTTACTGCGGCAGGGTGACATGTTAAAGATACCAGTACCGGTATTGCTAAATACTTACATATGAAAACCGTTTCCCCCGTTCAATTCAAGTGCTAATGTCAGAGCAAACACGTGGGCTAAAACTTCTGGCGAGAAAATATTAAACCTTGCGGTGTTATTTAAAAGTATTAAAGGGAACACACCTTTACATTTTCTTATACAGAACAAATATTCATCATGCTTCCCCTTTAACCCTCTCCCTGCTGGATTATACACATGCACTGCTCTTTGGGTCATCTCCGATGGCCTCCAGCACAGAGAGGGTTAAGGCAAACACTCATCACCAGCAATTAAATATGTGCCCCAATGTAAAAGGTGCATTTCACAGCGATATTATTTTTCTTCCTCTGCGTTGAAGAGCACACGGCCACACAGAATGTCATAGAATTGAGAACTCACTCGAGAATAAATAAGAGATGTCCCAGGGACAAATCTCCAGTTATCTCCAATTATCTCCACACACACATTTGCGTCAAATAGAGACAGGCGAAGGCAGGACGTTTGACAAAAAACGTGTATTGTATCCTAAACATAAACACTTATTTCCTACTTATGTTGAAACAAATTGTAGACTTTACAGATCTTTAGAAATTTCACAGATATGTGTGAGATTTATCACTTTCCTTGTACAATGGCAAGCCTTGGTACAATAATTATATAAATGATATTTGTTAGGAGTGAAAATAGCATTAGAAAACATTTGTCATCCATGTATTATGGTTTCAATATTCCAGTGGCCACTTCTTACAAAAGAGATGATTGAACATATTAAAGGATCGACGTACTGGCAGATGTCTGTCTTATAGGTAAAAATAGTTACCGCTGGCTTTAGTTATATTGGTCCAACAGAGAAATTTATTATTGATTAATAAAAGAAAAATTAAAATTACTTTCCGATGAGGCGATAATATTGTAGTTCGGTGAGATATAAGATGTTTCTACTGGTCTCGGCTAGTGGGGTTACCCCTTTGGCTCTGTCAAGAGTGTTGGACTCACAATCCATAAACTTGGGTTCGAATCATACTATCAGCAGTGGCTATGTTAACTTACATGATTTTCATCATTTATGTGAACTAAAACGTATATTTTGTACATGTACTAGACTGGGGTTCTCTGTCCCATGTGCAAGCTAGACTGGTTTTCTGTCCCAATTATCTCACCACAATTCATGGCCTACAAGTATAGTAGGCTAAACTGGTTCCTGGCATACTACACTATGTGTAGGCTACTGGTTCCCTACCCCACTAATATAATCTCACCACAATTCCCTGGCCTACAAGTATGCAAGAATATGGAGCACAGGAAATCACATAACTGACTGGCAACAATAGGAGCCCAGGATCCACCGGGTAGTGTTGCCCCGGCATCCGTCCCTGTATTGTATCGAGACCCGTTCCTCATGTCCAACCACTAATTTAGGCCCTCATTACCTTTGCCACCCAACTCCCTGGTGTCAAAAAGCTAAAGAAATCGTTACACATTGTTGATCACTCTCGAGGAAATTTACATGCAATTCTGAACAAGTCCCGAGATCTGATTTCGTGTAAGACAAGGAGTCGTTTCGGTCGGGTGTACAGGCTGATATTGCTACCCAATCAGCTTGTCAATGCCATTCTATGTTCGCTGCACAGATTGTTCTCAATGGAAGACTGATTGGAGAAAGACATATTGTACCACACCTTTGTTTGATCCTGTTAGTCAGTTTCCAAAAACATCCTGAGTGTGAGTAGGCAATTCTATGTACATGTATAGTAATTATCAAATTAATACATGTATTAACTAATGTTCTGGCAATACATTAGTTGTAGGAATGTATGCTGTTTAACCCTCTCTCTGTTGAAGTCAACTGGATTTTCCCTATAATAAATAGTAATAGTAATAGTAATTAAATAAGTAACTTAAAGGTTAAAAATGTCACAGTGTCTGTATTAAAAATTGAGCGATACGTATTAGACTTGGAGATCCCTCATAATTAGATTGATACAAATATATTAAAATCCCACAATACAATTTTGGGTATCAGTTCAAGAAACTCTCTTGTCCACGCTTGTGTATAGGGGAAATATTCCTTCTGTGACGTAAAACAATAATTCACTCACTCAATTTTATCCACTATGAGACGATAGCGCTCTCGTAAGTGCCCAATCACTATGTATAAGAGATTGCTACTAGAAAGCTATGGTCTCGCAGTAGATAAGAGAGCTTCATGAAACAGTACCAAGAAGATGGAGAATTGTTGTATTTCATAAAGATTACCCTGTGAATCCAAGGAATAAGTTGATATGCATTTGCACTGTGCCATCAATGCACCATGGTAATGCTAATAAATCATTGACACAGATATGAAGACATATGAATGGTAGAACCAGTAGTGCTAAAAATTCTAGTAGTAGATATATAATAACTTGATTTCAGAGAAATGATAAATCCTGTGAATGCTATTGGGTGGAAACTATTTTAAAATAGTATATATAATTTTAAAAAATAATTTTTAAATAGACTATAATTTTAAAAGATATTTTATTACATTTTTTGTCAAGTCTTAATTATTAATAATATCTACCAGATCTATCAGTAGCTTTTCTATAATGTCATAGAATTATTTGGATCAATTTTATCTGATTGTGTTTCAGCAAACGCATGTTCAGTTCAATCAAGTCAATGATTATTAAAATCTTTTGAAAACCATAACTTTGATCATCAAACATATTTTTCATATAATAAATTTATGAAACTTCAATGTCAATGTTCAAAGGAACCTTTTTCTATAGAGTTACGGTCATTTTGACATAAGCACAATAACCTGATAACTTGATAAGCATATTCAGGAATTATTACAATAAAGTAAATCTTTGATAATCCTGCCACCGACAATCTGGATGTCTTGCTGTATGGCCGATATTATCCGTGATCAATATTTACACTATATTATGTTTCTGAATAATCCCGGATTCAGTGTTCAGATCAGGCTCTGTTTCTGAGAATGATCGTAGTATTATATGAATCGAAACACTCGTGTCTGTATATAGGGACTTTTGACTCTCACAGTGGTACGATTGTTCTCTTTGACCAGGCCATATGTAGTAAAAAAATCATGAATAAAATTTAAAATACACTAAATTGTTTTGTTAAACTGGGTGGCATCAATGATTCTCTTTCTACTATAGTATGCTTATCTAATAAATTGCCAACTTCAATTGATTTTTCCAAATTGCCAACTTCAATATATTTTTTCTAAATTGCTAACTTCAATTGATTTTTGCATACACAACTTTTGGTACAGTGTTGGTTTTATGTGTCAATAAGTTTTTATGAGGTGTTTGCTTGGCATGTGTGTATGCACATACATAAGTGAGGTGCAACTTTAATATGATAATCTTTCTGTCTGCCTGTTTGTCTATCTGTCTGTCTGTCTGCATTACCCATAGCAATACTGCCCAAGTATTTTTGTTACATAAATAATAATTGATGACCATGCAATTGGAATATGTAGTGAATAATAGGTTTTATCAACAATGGATCCATAATGTTTAATAGACCGTTATTTATGAAATTGTTGCATAAGTATTTACTTTTGATTGATAAGTAGTAACAACAGTATACAAGTATACAAGTGGTAACAACAGTATACACATACATTGTTAACAACAGTATACACGTACATTGTTAACAACACTACACAGGTACTTGCCATTTGATTGTCAAGTATTGATAACAGAGCTTTCTGTAATGTTATTTCTTGGTACGGTAAACAATAGACCTTTTGTCGGGGAGATAGTATCTCTAGTTGTCTGGAAGATAGCATCACAACTTGTGGACAGGCATCATTACAGTAAAGGGATACATTCTTAGAAGCTGGGGAAATTGCTGACTAAATGAAGATTATTGTTTTTGTCGCTTTGTTTAACATGACAATGCACAAATCTGGCTCCCAAATCACGAAACATTTTTTAGTATGATTTCAAGCAGAAAGTTTATATATGGGGATTTGTGACAAAACTTTATGTTGAGTACAAAAAGGTTTTGTAATCTTGGGGCCCGGATAACTACTGAAAGCAGATGTGCATAAATGCAGCTTATACAAATATTTATTGGTGTTATTTAAAAAATATGTTAATGTACATCAATGTCCTCAATATACAAAACCATTATAAACCTAATGGTAGGTGATACCCTATGTAAAGCCATCATATGTACCCACTATCCTCTCTAACAAGTTACATATTACATATCAATAACCTATGTAAAGCCTTCATATGTACCCACTATCCTCTCTAACAAGTTACATATTACATATCAATAACCTATGTAAAGCCATCATAGGTACCCACTATCTTATCTAAAAAGCTACACATAGAATGAATTATTGTTTTACATCACAGCGGGAATCTTTCACCCATAGGTGACGACTCTACGGACATATCAATAATATGTGATAACCAATGTAAAGCCACCTATCACAGGTACCTGCTATCCTAACAAGTTACATGACGACCGGTATCAATAATATCTGATAACCTATGTAAATCCAGTATGGTACCCATTATCTTATCTAAAAAGTTACACATATGAATATCAATAATATAATACTGGTAGGTGATAACCAATGTAAAACCATCACACTATCCTAAGAAGTTACATGACTATCAATAATATGCGATAACCTATGTAAAGCCATCCATCACAGGTACCTGCTATCCTCTCTAATAAATTACATATCTGGTAACATATCAATAACCTATGTAAAGCCATCATAGGTACCTACTATCCTGGCATATCATATCAGTGATAACCTCCGACAGCTGATAATGTAATCAGCTCCAGTTGACGTAACATAACTGCATCTTGCCGACAGAAACAATACATTACCAGAACACACACGTTGATGCCGGTAGCTAATTGCACATCCCACCGTGTGGTTTCACACGTTAACATACTCCACATTTCACACTTCCTGATACCTGCACTTTGGATGGTGAAGTTTGGGTCAATAACACGGCACCTGTTGCCCAATGAAAAAAAAAACTACTTCAAAAGGAACCCATCTTACTTCTGTTACGTTTCTTAGATATGATGGGTTTTGGATCCTAATGAACTAATCTTTGCAGTAGAAGATGCCCCGTACCATTAAAGGTGCCATGTGGTATGCACTATGTGTGGCATATTTACACGAGGAAGAGACCATTGCTATTTGAAACACTGTTGATCGTGAAGTCAATTTATTAAAACTCAATAATGAGGTAAAATCTTAAAAGAAGTTCGTAAGAACGTTTCGAGAATAAGCCCCCTGATCATTAACAACTATTCTAACATGACTTGCGTGAATACGCTACAGCGATTGGTCAAAAAGTGCCACGCCCACAAAATCAGAGGGTGTCTATTCACGATTGAAACACCTCTGATTTTAGAACCGAATCACTAGCGCAATAATTCAAGGTCAACAAAAGCAAAAACAAGCATGTTCTGTGATACAAGTGATATGAATGAAGTGGATCCTAATGCATGATTCGACGAACCTCATCGCTAACCTCATCGCTTAAGTACTGTCCCACTAATGTATAGATTTAGATTTCTTTTTGTTGTTTTCAGTTGTTGACAATGTGTGCAAGAAGACACACACAGTTCATGAAACTCTCCTGAGTGTCGCCCGATATGTTCCACCATCACCCCGCCGTCCAGCTGCTGGAGGAACTAGCCATCAAATGTCAGGTGAAGATGTAACTCCTCTTAGTCCTCGTTTCCAAATACCTTATCATGAAATTGGATTACTGCTGCAAAAGATAATCTGGATATCCCTATTTAATCAGTGGTGAGTAGACGTCATTGCAAACCCCAACTGCTTAAACGTTAGAAAGGCATTTTGGCATGAATATCCACAAATCTGGTACGTTTATATTTATTACGATTTTGGATACATTCGTTGCTAGCATGATTTCCGTGCTGCGGTCTTGGGGCCTATGAGAAATTTCAGCTTGTAAAAACCTGTACACCCCAGAAATCACGCTGGTAACTAATAATGTCAACATTTTCGGTAATGATTTTATGAGAAATTTCTCAAAATGACAATTTCAGATAATGAGGAAGATGACAGCAGTTGCTATGTGATGAAAGTGGAAGGAATAATTCCATCAATATTTGAGGACACTTTGATGTTTTATTTCGAGAATCGAAAAAGTGGAGGAGATGAAGTTGATCACGTGGAGATTGACAGAGACACAGAAACAGCACTGGTCTACTTCAAAGAGGGCAACGGTAGGTCAATAGTCATACTAATCTAGAACACCAGTGATGTGATTTTGTGGATTACAATATAGTCATGTGTGATATTAAGCAAGAGTTACATCCACGCTTTCCTCGGTGTATCGGTCAATGTCCCTTCATAGTTTTGGTCGTACTTAAGTACTTTATAAGAAAATAAATGTATAACATAGTGTAAGTTATAATGGATCACCGACCCGGCAGATCACCCATGGGGACCCTCATCGATTTGGCACTAGTCCAGATCATTATAAAGCTCTAGTGGGAACACACCTATAGACTTAAATCCATATCAAATCAGGCAAATGAAAAAGTATTAATTATTTTGATTTCCCAAGTATTCCTGGTTTCAGTTGTGGATCGAGTTCTCCAAAAATCTCCACATACTTTAAACAAGACGACTATTAAGGTCTCCAAGTACCTGCCTACACCAAAGCCAGGAGAAGACCCAGGGGAGTCCATCTTGAAGGGAATTCCAGATGGGACAGTGGTGGAACTGCAAGGACATCATCTGTCCAACCTATCGGAAGATGTACTTGAACTCTACTTTGAAAACACAAGAAGAAGTGGAGGGCATGAAGTAAAGCAGATAATTCCAGTGGATGACAACATGAAATACATTGTATTTGCCACTCAGGAAGGTATGGTTCAACCGTATATTTATAAATTCATATTTAATTTTATATAAATTATTTCTTCGCAAAATATTGTGTGTAAATGATTATTTTTCCACTCGGGAAGATTTGAGTCCCAACTGCATCATACCGAAATACTTTCATAAAGCGTTTATTGTTGTTCCCTAGCTGGAGATTCCTCTAGCCTTTGCTAGTGGCCATAAGAGATTTTTTATATGGGTTTGGTCAGGTGGAAACTAGAGAGCATCCACTATTGTAACATGATATTTTTCCTCACCAAGATGGGTGAGGAAGAAACAAACACTTGTAACATTAAAATAACTTAGTAATGTGTTCTTGAATGATTTACTGTAAATCACAAAATTAATGCGTCACTAATTTAATGCGATCTCTACATTTTAGAGGTAAATGCGACACCAATAAAATGTGAACGGTCATGTCTCGATACAAGTTTTTCACCAGCATTTACCTTTAATGCGCAGCAGTCGGTCGCATTTTTCGCATTAATATTTTGCTCGCATTAATTTCATGATTTACAGTATTAGTTTAAAGACATACGTCATGCTAATAGATGTACATATCCATCCATGTAATCGGCTCTTTTTCATTAATAATTGTGTAGAACACATTACTATAATATTACGGTGAGTGAAGTGATTTTGTGCACATTTTAATGTTGTGAGTGTTTGTGTCTTTCTCACCTCATTTTTACTATTTGACGATAGTGGATGCTGTAGTTTTCCCCCATCCTCGAAAACCCAGGCCATTATGACTACACTAACCTCCGTCAAATACCCTGGGATCACTGCCTATTTAGAACTCTGTTTTGGCTGAGTAAGGCTGAGTAAAGGTCAGGATGTGTGCATTATACCAGAGTGACTAGACACACGAGTGTTGCATGGGGGTTGTGTGTGCTCTAAAAATATCGACCAATCCAAGCTCTTGTATTTTGCACGCGAGTATCCGGAGATAGGCGGAGATAACTCTGAACCGTCGTTATGAAGATACTCGCATGCATAATACAAGAGCTTGGATTTTATTTTTAGAGCACACGTAACCCTCACGCAACACTCGCATGTCTAGTCACTAGTGAACTATAATGCATGCATCCTGACCTTTACTCAGCCAAAACGGAGTTCTAAATAGGCAGTGATCCCAGGGTATTTGACGGAGGTTAGTGTAGTCATAATGGCCTGAGTTTTCGAGGATGCTTCTATGTGAGAAGTAGCCAGATATAGCATATTTACCACTCAACTTTTGCAATGGGATGTATTTGAACAAAGTAGTAAAGGCCCCAGGTTAAAATGCCGTCCCGGTAGCTCGGCACCAATGTTCATGAAAGTCGCTTTTCTGACGCACTATTGATAGGATGCACTGTCTGTCAGTATACTAGCCAGTGCTGGGGCGGGATGTAGCGCAGTGGTAGAACGTTGGACTTCGGAGCCAATGCCTGACGGCAATGGTTCCATGTTCAAATCCCATCCCAGGAGCCCGGCATCTATTTTCGCAAAAGTTACCTTTCTGACGCGATATTGATATGATGCACTGACTGTAGAGTGGCAATGCAGTTATCATCCTTGGTCTTG
>JAUTBV010141371.1:0-11306 GCA_032361325.1 Lepetodrilus fucensis
AACAAATGCATTTATTTTCAAGTAAAACCGTGCTAGACGACCATATCGGCCAACCAACTGTGATATTATGCCTTTAAAATATTATTTCCAAATTTATTTCAGACCTGACTATCTGCAACAAGCAGAGAATCCGCCTCGGAAGCTGCAAACTACATTTCCTCCTGTCAACAAATATTCCTTTTACAAGAGTGGTGTTGATAAAACTCAGTCCTCGGTTATCGCATTGAGCTTAGCAATATGGACATGCTTTGCTAATATGTGATTGGTGATATGAATGCTGGGACATTTCACGATTGGCCAAAAATATTGAAAGCTACTATAAACCAAAGTTTTGTGATTGGTTGGTGAGAGAATACTGGTCAGACTGGAAAGTGCAACAGTGATTGGTCAAATGGGATCATGTGATCACCAGGGCTTGCTCTGATTGGTTAATATTGTATATAGATCTATGTGATAATGACAGTTTTTGAATTCCAGGCTGATCCTGTACGTGACTGTGGAGATGTGTTACTTTGTCTTGTGCCTGTATTATTATGTCTGTGTTATGTCAGGTCTTATGATCATGATCATTATGCTTGTTCAGGGCAATGGGATGCGATCTATTTTTTTTCTATACTGATAGAAATGCACTGGTCCGAGGTACTATTGGATAGTACTCACTGAAAGTACTATTGAGTAGTATTCAATGAAGGTACTGTTGAGCAGTCCCCACTGAACTTCTCAGATTTGGTCCTGTTCCACGAAATAATCATAGCATTACGAGTCATAACTTCTTGTACATGTATAGAATGTTACGACTCCAAACGCTACGTTCATTCATCAGAATGGGACCTAGTTTGATAGATTTCCATCAAGATGAGAACAGTGATATCTGTCTGAGTGACAGAGAATATGTTTTTAATGGATGAATACAACAAGTCATTGTAAAACTATCTGAAAGGTTTACTTGTCTTAGATGGACTTGTTGAGATTATGTCATTTTCCTTGCTTCCTGAAATGTTTGGAATTTTCAACCCTTTCTTTTCTGGATGAATTTTGAAAGTAACTATCCGTTAAAGTACTGTAGCACATAGTCTCATAGATATATTTTTAATGTGCTAAAATAATCTTGTAATAAGTGTTTTATTGAAATAAATAGTAGTCTTTAGTTTGGGTGAAATCAACCATCAATATTGTGCTACAATGGTTTAAAGATAGCAAAGACCCTACAACAAGTATTTTATCGACATCTAAATACCATGGTAATATTCTCACGTGCAATGTCTTCTCAGTATTAACTATGTCTGTATATGTCATTACTGGTTGCACAAAGAGCAACCAATATTGATGTACTTAATCTGGATCGAAGAGCTTTGATTGTCACTCCAATGATGGCCAACTGTCATGGAAAACCAATGTCACCCAATGATTGTTATCTGAAAGGTTAACCTTCCTATTGGAAGCAGTCGAGGACTGGAGTTGAGACATGGGATGTTTTCTTGTTCCATTATTCATTTCATTCCTGAATGGAAATCTAAAATAAATTCATTGAAGGAATACAAACCGGTTACCTGAATTTAAATGTTAAAAATTAATTTTTAATAAATTTGTTTCCTGCAAACAGCTGAGAATACATTCAAGACAGACATTTTAATGGCTTTACAAACTTACATTGTAATTCTGTAATAGAGAACCAAACACAAAAAATGCAGGCATATAAGTAAAATGTCATGTATTTCATCAGGAAAAAAGGAGCAAACTTGTTTGAGCTGTAATTAAAATGTCAAGTTTTAAACTCAAACTATGATGCTATTTTATGGAAAGTAGTTGACATGTGTGGCAAACAATTCCAATGTCATGGTTGTCATCATAAACCAGAAAAACCATGTGAGATAAATTACCACCTTTTCACAGAGACACAATAATTTGCATACAAATACTGCATTCATGACGTTCATGACACATCATAACAGTCTTAAACTATAGTACCAGTGTCAGGTTTGTTGGTAAAAGTACATGTATATTATCTAAGTACAAATGTCATGTTTGACATCAGTGCACAATGCCATATATAAAATATATCTAAGTACAATGTCATGAATATCATCTGATTACAATATGTAATATAAATGATATCTAAGTATAATGTCATGAATATCATCCAATTACAATGTAATATTTGATGTCAAAGTGCAATGTCATGTTTTATAAGTAAAATGTCATTTTACATCAAAGTATTTATGACATTTATGACATGGAATTATGATGCCATTTTGAAATGTCATAACATTGTAATTGATTTTGTGTTTAATGATATTTAGGATATTGAGTTATGCTGTTATACAGTATACTAGGTATTGTATATGACATACCATAGTAAAATGTCATAAATGATATTTAAATAAAATGTTGTGTTTGACATTAAAGTACATGTACAAGGACAATCATTGTTGTAATGATTGTAGGAAGGAGATGTGTGGTTGTGAATTATCTGTGATGATTTTCAGATTGTTTATTCTGGTTATTTTTTGTGATATCGTTCTTAACCTTCTCCCTGCTGAATAAAATCAAAGTGTTCTATTTCTGAATGTGATTGGGCAACTTAAGTCACCTTCAACAGGGAGAGGGTTAAAGCATTATTGTATTCAGAACTACATGTACTATATTTTTGTAAGATTCCATCCTTACTTAACTAGTATTTGTAGCTCTGATGATGAAATATGATCTGTTTCTCTAACATAAATTATTACTAGATTTCTATTAACTGTAATTTCATGAAAATAAATTGTTAAAATGTACACAGAACTTTTCAAGATACTTTAAATGTTCTCCCTTGTTTAATATAAAATGTAAATAACATTAAAAAAAAAAATCAGCATTAGATAGAGCACAAGAATAAATGGCTATCACTGTACTGGCATTAAATGTTTGTAGAAAACAAATGGGTCTTAATTTACCAAATTATTCTTCAAAGCGATTCTTAAAATTATTTATCTAACTACATTACTTATATACAATGTTCACTTTCATTCTGAAAACTTCAAATGCTGAAAAGGAACTATTCTTAATCATACTGTAATTAGTTTTCCCAAATAGCAATTTACGTTACAACCAAAGATCACAACCCTAGTCTTGTATTCTCCCAATAAAGAATACCCAGACTCGACAATTAATTACATGAAGACAACACAGATTTTGCAGCTAATTCTGTTATACCGCCTCTCTGAGCCACCAAACACAATCATCCATGTCAAACCTCGACCAACTTGTAATCTTAACAAGTAAATATTTACGGAGCATATTACTTCAATGTGATCATTGTACGGGCAATTCAGGTTGCCGCCAGCTGTTAAATAGTCTTGATGACAGGTATAATTAAACGAGGAAATCACAATTGGTCTCCAGAGCTTGTTGGACAAGACCTTAGTTTACAAATTAATTTAGCTTCAGATTACGCTGTCAGATTTTGGCTAAAACCGGGGTTCAGTAATTGAGAAGAGGGGTTGCATTGTGTCTGAGGGCGGTAAATAGTAATTGTGATTTCGAGTTGGTAAACTTGTTCTAAACTAAATGTTTAAATCAATCACGTCATTATTAAATATTGGTACATGAACAGCAATACTGGCCTCGAGATTACGAAAACTTTTGAATACGATATTATGCTCGAGCTAAAATGTTATACTGTGTGAACAAATATTTGATTTGAGCATGAAATTGTACTCATAATTTCAGAGCCTGTGGTAGACTTTAAAAGCAATTTATTGGAGAAAAAGCGTAAAATATATTTCATTTATAAGTTTTTATGAAAGTGAATGAAAAATTAAAAAAGATTATATATACTTCTCAAGCTGTATTAGTTGGGTACATTTATTTAAATTGAATATTCCATATAGAAAGTGTGTATGAAATTGGACAATTTGGACCTTGTTGCAGAGATGAAAAAGAAAATAGGTTGGATTTCTGGCGATATAACAATTCAGCTTTAAGGGAAAGTGCAATTGACAAATCAAACTTTGTTTTCTTACTAAGTTGAGTGGAGATAATTTGTGATCCATTAACATTATGAGATACCGGTAGCCATAATTTTGTCCTAAAATCTATTTTTTTTACAAATAAATACAAAAATAATAGAATATATCATGCAGAGGCTTTTTTAAATCAATACACTCAAAAAGTAGATAATTATTTTGTAGTAAAATACATTAATTCATCATTAGCTTCGCCCTATTATCAGTTCCTACAGTTATAAAATATGACAGATACTGAAATAATATGGATATCTAGTTTAAATATGTACTCTTATGTCATGTTATGATATACAAATGTCTGATGATATAAAAATGTCATGTTACGATATAAAAGTGTCCGATGATATAAAAATGTCTACACTGACATTAAAGTGTTCCACGTGTTCATCATTTTGTTTGTAAATTTTCGTTGTAAAGTCTTGTCCATATATATATTATATATATTTAGCTATATGTACAAAGAGTCATGGACTATTTATGTGTTGTACATTGTATGCATTGTTCATGAATGCATCTATGTCTATAAATGTACATGATCATCTGTTATCTCTACCTCAGTGACGGAAACTAATCAGATAGAATACGCAGTTTGTGTATTCTAACGAAAATATTGACGTTCAATAAATGTTGATTATCAGAAGAATCTTCTTGTTGGTTTTGAATGTTTCACATTTCTTTTCATAGGTCAGTGAACATTGACTGCAGATGCACTAAATAATCTAGGATAGGCTTCAAAGAGAGTAAACATTTGAAATATTTGGGTTTGTGGGGTTCAAGATGGCGAGAAGTTTGGTAATGATAGAATGTTTGACTTCAAACAAGATGTCAACTTTAACCATGCTGAAGGCAACAGAGATGCCCAAAAGAGAAGTGTCTGTGCATAATCCAGCAGGGAGAGGGTTAAATCTGCCCTGTGAACCTGGAGGTACATTTCTGACCATCCAGGGGCCCTTTGAACAGTTGTAGCGCTACAATAGTTGTAACTGGGCGCCCGTCACAATAGAAAGTGTTGACCTTACAATAGTTCTGAGCAACAGGGTCCAGGTTTACTGCAACATTTGGCATATCATAGGATTTTCAAATCGCCTACCACAATCCTGAAAACCGCTCCAAATTCTAATTTTAACATAAAATCTGCAAGATCATGTAAACAAAATAAAATAAAATTCTTGTCAAAATGATCAAGGCAGTCAGAAGTTTTACTAGCGTAATAAAAGTAAAGATTATCTGAATTACCAAAATAGTTACCTGGTGCACTACAGTTATAAGAAATGTAATGTTCACAAAGTGTTTATTGCGCATCGTACATCCTACACGTGTCTACAAGGATCTAGATCCAAGTGTAAAATGAAGGTTCCGTTCTGTTCTGACACAAGTCTACCTAATGCCCTATCATTGATGCATTTCCTGAAAGTACAGCTCCAGTGTGTTGGGTGCATCTTCAGAGATTACTATCAAGTTCAGCAGGCTTGGGTGCATTGATGCCGAGATATGTCATACTTATAATTAGAAATATCAGTAAGAATTTCCCGAATGCTTGTGAATCTGATTCCTGTGTTCTTTCCAGTCTTTTCATGGACTGTGAAAGTGCAAATGGTTCCAAGACGAATTGCAAATACCGTGACAAACTCATGAAAACATCGAGTTCACATGATCTAGGCGACATCAAACATTATGTGTTAATTGTGTTCGTGCAACTGTGTACACAAAATCTGCGACATGAACATAGTGTTATAATTAGAACATATTTTCCATAGAGCATGGCAAAACTAAACATAATTCAAACATAAGTCTTCAGACATGCTTCGTAACCACCAGGGGTGGGATGGGATGTTGAGCAGGCTTTATATATAACCATGACATATGGCTTTAAGTTCAGAATTCAGAGGTGGTAAGGGGTGACCTGCCAATATCGTGATTGGCCGTCTATTTCAGACTGTCTGACGCTTGTTTACAAACTAACACTACGCTGGTAGTGACATATGGTAGACCACCCAACATCCAGTCAAGATAAATGAATTCTAGATGCAAGACAAATGACCAACTTGGACCACGTCTTATAATCTAGAAGAAGAGCTACTTCACTCTACACTTACATGTTTACTCAGACATACAATTCCAGGTTTACTTAATGTTTCCAAGATAGCTGGATATTGGAGGAACGTGCAAGTGGTTTCAATGGTTATGATGTACATAGTAAGTAAGTAGATGTCATTTGGATTTTAGCCAGAACCAAGATATGCTGGTAATCTAATTAATAGCTGTGGGCATATTTTATTTAAATTTTAATTTCTTTTTTCTAATTGAGGTTTAAAGTCACTTTCTAAAATCTTTCACTAATATCAGGATTGTCAGTTTAGGGCAGGAGGAAACATGCAACATCCGTAGCACTCAACGTTGCAGTAAACATGTGAGCACCAGCTGGTACTGGCACGACCAAGGATGCTGTGGTCAATGAAAAAAGGTCTGTCCCAAGTAGATACCAAACTATTAACCATACCACTGCTGTAGGTATCCCATACAATGTAGTCCTTGTCAAATTCATGGCAATTCTTTCGATATTTAATATTAAATTTTAAATAAAATAAAAATATCATGAAATGTCTTTGACAATGACTACATGCTTGGAATACTACTTAAAATTTGCTCTGGCCCCAAGATTACAAAACGTTTTGAGTACGATCAAGTGCTCGAGCTCTTATATGGGGATTTGGGGCCCTGAAGAGAAATTATTGTCACACACAACTCAACTTACCGGTATGCATACTCACAAAATAAGTTGAAATATGCAACTAGATTGTATGACTGGTACTAAATATAATTCCACTGTTGCATATAAAAAATAAAAACACGTAACAATTCCACAAACATTTGTTTTTCTCGTTATCACTATCGCTTTATCCTTAGTGTTTACTACTGTGTTGTAGCTTAGTACCACAGAGTTAATATCCGAGTGTGATGAAGATATTTGTGTCTCATTATTACCACCACTGTAGTGCTGAAAGAAGCAGTCTGGAACAACTAACTGTTGTTTACGCAGACAGGAGGTAAACCTATAAAGATACAGAGTTTGGGCTGCATACTATTGCATCACGACCGTGGCCATGGAATAGTTTTGGATGATGGCTCTAGGTACCATCATGCCCATTGAGGAAAGCACAGGGTAGATCCGTCGCAAATGGGTCAAAGATTCTTTCAGCGATGTTCAACGTCCTAATCACAGGGTAGTTGAATACATAAATAAAATAAAAACACATTGCTAAATATAATGATTGTATTTCAATGATCAGAATGAGCAAAATGTACAAATGCATGTTGTTGATGTGAAAAGTATACTCAATGAGAGGAAAGCATACATATATTATACATGTAGAAATATGACATATCAATGATGATCGTAAATCTTAAGTTTTCTTTTACATTGGACGTGATGAAAAACAGCATAGTTTAGGTGCATACATCCTCAAAAACACAGGCCATTATGACTATACTAACCTCCGTGAAATACCCTGGGATCACTGTCTATATAGAACTCAGTGTTGCGTGGGGGGTTACGTGTGCTCTAAATATATCGACCAATCCAAGCTCTTGTATTAATTCACGCGAGTATCCGGAGATAGGCGGAGATAACTCTGAATCGTCGTTATGAAGATACAAGAACATGGATTGGTCAATATTTTTAGAGCACACGTAACCCTCACATGTCTAGTCACTAGTGAACTCTGGATTGGTATAATGTATTCATATATTCATCCATGCTGTTCAAAGTAGAAAACAGAGTTCTATATAGAAAGTCATCCCAGGGTATTTGACGGAGGTTAGTGTAGTCATAATGGCCTGTGTTTTCGAGGATGACGTGCATAGTGTACACCTACAATTATTCATTGATCTTTTATCTTGCAACAACTAATTATTTGATCTGAAATTTAGGATGGAACCCATATTGTCCGAGTTCGATTCCAGACTTGCTTCCAATGGTGTAACCAAGACCATCACAAACCCAGATTTCTTTTTGCTGTTACTGTGTTAGCACCATAGACATCTTCACATTGCCCAACATTTCTCAAATTTTCACAGAACAAGGAACAATGTTTCTGGTCTCAAATGTCAGTATGTTAGAGGCCTATACACAGGCAAATTTGTCTGGCTTTTCAATGTCAATGTGGTAGGTATCTCCACACATTTCTCCTCTAATATCTTCCCTGTGATGTCTGCAGCTGAACGATGACAACCCATGCAGCGAACCCGGTGCCAATTCTACAGACGGTTCAGTGCAAATTCCCAAATACCGCTTTCTCACAAACATTTCTGGAAAAGAAAAATAAATATTTTGCATCATAAAAACATACACTCCTGTCAACCACGCTGCCAATTATCCTAACCCGTGCTATTCTGTCAAAAACGCCACAAAGCCACAAAGTAGATGACTTAAGGAAAGATATCCTCCTTAAAGAAATAATTTTTTGAAAGGTGAAAAATATCCAAAAAATATAATGACAAGATAACATTTTTTCCCAATCGGCACGTGTGGAATATATGAGAAAATTGGCAAGATATACAATCAGATAATGACTCTATTGAACTTGGAAAACAATTCAACAAAGTAGTCAGGTACTGCATGGTGTTATTTAACCTTGTTCCTGGTAGAGGCAACATGAGATTCCCTACAGAACTAGGTGTTGTTTCTCAAAGCTCTCATATATATCCACTGTAAGACCATAGAGCTCGTGTAAGTGCACAATCTCCATGTATTAGAGATGGCTACGAGAATCCTTGTGGTCTCATAGTAGTTATGAGTTTTGAGAAATGATACCCAGGCCCCAAGATTATAAAACTATTTTGACTATAATTTCATGCTCAACTCAATATAAAAATTTTGGGCCAGGTTTTGAGGGTAATATCAAACACTTGTAGCAGGGAGAAGGTTAGAAGAAAATGACACCAAGAACTACAAGTGACCTAATTTACACATTCCTATCAATGCATCAAATTATCATGAGTAGGGGAAATTGAACCTCATATCTGGGCTGCTGAACTGTCTAAGACCCTGGATTATTTGCGACTAGATTTCCAATACGGGCATTACACGTAATTAGAACAGAGGATTATTTGCTTGGCTCAGACGGCAATCACGCCCAGACAAATGACCATGAATTGCTGCGGAGATTTGGGTACTAGTCCTGTGCTATACTGGACGAATTAACCACTGAAATTTTAGATTTCATCAATCGTGAAATATTATAGTGCAGTAAGACTGGTAAGTCTGAGAAGTTACCCGTCCTCATACATGTTGGCCAGTGATCGATGATATACATATTTAAAAACAAACAAAAAGTAACACGACATGCATGCGTGCAAGGATAAAATGTTACTAGTCCGAAAATAACCCGTTGAGGGCGTGCGGACAGGCTCTATTTCGAACACTGGTAGTAGTAGTAGTAGTAGTAGTAGTAGTAGTAGGAGTAGTAATAGTAGTAGTAGTAGTAGTAGTAGTAGTAGCAGTAGTACACTTAAAGTAGCAGCAAAACTAAAGAAACACACTTCATTAGACATATTAGAGTAGGAACAATTAAATCCTGAAATCGTACAACCACAATAATTATGAACAATCTCGAATCGACCAATTACCAACTCAACCTCACTTATACGTGTTCTATGTTAATTTCAGAAAGGGTTAATCTTGTTACCTTAGTCCCTAGGGTTGTCTGACTGCAATTCCACATCAATTTATCCCTGGTAATCCCCCGGTCAGCTCACATTTCACAAGTCAATGATATTACCATTAGGGAAAGTGAGGGGTTTCACAAATCCTTTTACCAGATCTTCTGAATTACTGCTGAGAAGACGCTACTTGTTATGAGCCACTGGGCATTGATTTTTGTCTTATCTTAGGATACAGCAACCACATTCTGTCTTATCATATAACATAACAACCATATTCTGTCATAGTATAGAATGCATAGTATGTCCAATAGTGCAACAGAGAACCCACATTCTGTCGATACAGTAACCACATTCTGTATGTCCTAGTACAAAATACATTAATCATAGTTTATCCCATACTTACAATCGAGTAACCACATTCTGTCTTATCATATGATACAGCAACCACATTCTGTACATCCTAGTATAGAATACATTACTAATAGTGTGTCCTATAGTGCAATAGAGTAACTACATTCTGTCTTATTATATGATACAGTTACCACATTCTGTATGTCCTAGTATAGAATACATCGTAGTATAGAATACAGTTTATAGTTTGTATATAGTTTGTTCTATAGTACAATAGAGTAACTACATCACATTCTATCTCACAACTCTTATCAACCAGATTCTGTCTATCCATAGAAACTAGAAACTGACTCTAAACCCAAATTAAACATAAAATTTAAAAAATATATATATAATCTTAGACCTGACCAAAAATCTGTTTTCCAATTTATGAGATAGACTATCTATGACTGTAATTAAAATAAATCCAATTTGAATTGTTAGTGGTAAAAGGAATACTCAGATAATCAAAATGATGAAAATACACAAATTTGCCTTAACCTTAATCATTAAGCAATTGGAAATAATTACTCAAAGTCTTAGCGATATCATATCTGGGGCCTGATCGACAAAGCTATCACATCTCTGCAATTAATTGTAGACCCATCGGAGGGTGGTTATCATAGCCATTCCACAAAGCTACTGTAAATAAATCAGTGTAAAACCTGTGATAGATATATTGTATGTGATACTAGCCTGACAACTAGATACTGATACATGAAACTTGGCTGACAACTAACCACTGATATATGATACCAGCCTATCAACTAGCTACAGGATATTAGCCACACATCCATTTTCTATTCACAGTTTTTGCGTATTTAGCTTCTGATACATGATTTTAGCTACACAGCTATTTTCTACATCCATTTGATTTGCAAATCTTAAAGAATGAATTTTGTACCAATATTTTACATAGACTGGCTTAAATAAGGAAAATATTAACATAACAAAATGTTATGATATGTTTATGTAAAATTGTCCCTTCATTTTCAAATATATAGACTAATGAAGACACCTTTTCACTGAACACCCTACGAGAGCAGTAACTCTTAAATAGGTATGGTGAGTTATGATGGACAGTGCTGTCCTACATGTAAACACAACTGACCACAACTCTACACATCTATGTATGTCTTATCTCTTCCTCAAGCCTATAGGTTATATCCCACCATTAGAAATCCCATAGACGACAGTGTTAACGTATTTATGCATAACTACTGATTCAGTGATTCAAATACCACA
>JAUTBV010141382.1:0-11306 GCA_032361325.1 Lepetodrilus fucensis
AGTTCAAGTTCAATACGGTGACCAACCTCATTCCCCTCTTCCAAGCTCTGGGAATGCTGGATCCGTTTGATGCTGGCTCAGCCGATTTCTCCGGGGTCACTTCCGAGGAGGCGTTGTACATCTCGGGCGCATTCCACCAGGCCACCATCGAATTGGACGAGGTCGGTACCGTCGCTACCGCAGCCACCGCCATCGTAGAAGGGCCAGAGTCGGAGCCAGATCGGGTTGAACTCCAGGTCGATCGTCCCTTCATCTTTGTGATCGAGCACGATGAGACCGGCGAACCCCTCTTCGTTGGCCGGGTACTCAATCCGAAGGGCTAGAACTGAAGCCTGCTATACGTCATCTGTCCAAAGGGTTCGGCCGGCCTTGCTCGGACCTTTTCCAGCTCGCTCATCGGCGGGCCAGCCGGGAATCCCGGCCGCATGAGTGACCGCGTTCTGGATGGCTTCGGCTACGGCGCTGGCGGCCAGGTCCGCCACCAGGTCGGTTGAGGCGGCCTTGAGACCGGTGCCGATGGCAAACATGGCGTCACCGTCCAGGTCGGTATGGGCCGGGGACACGCTACGAGCGATACCCGAGTGAGCCAGGTCGGCCACCCGGCAAGCGGCGGCCTTGGTCAAGATGGCATCGGTGACCACCACCCCGATGACGGTATTGGTGGTTGGGCCCTCACCCAGTGAACCCCACTCACCGCTACCAACCGGCGAGCCAGCACCATCAAACAGGCCAGAGGGCGGAACGGCCGGGTAGCGGGGAAAGTCGTCAGGAGCACGGGAACCGGCAAGGATCTGGCCATCTCGATAGACGCTTCCGAAGGCATTCACGATCATCAGGGCACCGACGGTGATACCACCATCTTCCACTACGGCCCAGCCCTGGCCGCCTTTGCTTCCCCAATCTCGACCACCCTCCTTACCAACGGTACAACCGGCCCCAGCACCCACCGAACCTTGATCGGAATCATCCAAGCTTGCCAGCCGGCAGGCATCCCAGCCATGGCCGTGGTCGATTCGTCCTTCTTCCGGCGATTGAATATCCATCACCACGGCGGCCCCCACGATGGGGAACCGGCCACCGGGCAGTTCGAGACCAATCCCGTTGGCTGCGCACCAGTCGGCCACACCGCCCGCCGCCCGCAGACCAAATAGGGACGATCCACACAGGGCAACGGCATGCAAGGCGGTATTGGCCGAGGCTGCCGATAGCACCGCAGCTTCGCGGGTGCCCGGGGCTCCGCCTCGGATGGCCATGCCGCCCACCGATCCCGGCGGGGGCAGGATCACGGTGCAACCGGTATGACTCTCCTCGTCGGTAACTACCCCAACACGAACACCATCAATCCCCAGTGCCATTTCTATTCGCTCGCTTCCGTTGCTGGAGCTGCCGCTGGTTCTACCCACGGTTTGAGATCGGCGACTCTGCGGTCGCCTTCATCCTCCGCCGACTTTGCCGCCTCGTTCTCGCCCAGTTGCCGGTGACACCGCGCCAGTTCTTGGTGATGCCAGGGAATGGAAGGCCGCGCCTTGATGCGCTTTTCCAGTACGCCAGCAGCCAGCGCGTGGTCCTCGGCCTTGGCCAGAGAATCCAGCCAGATCAGGGAGAACAAGTCCCGTTGGGCGTGGCTGCCGCCAATGCGGTAGATCTCGGGTAACAAGGGAGCTAGTCCGGCAGCGGCCTGAGACCAGCGGCCCCGGGCATGATCGACAAAGGCTCTGGCCGCAGGTAAGGCCACCTCGGCCCAATCGGTGCGTACGAACCCGCTCGATGCTTGAGCATGAGTTTCGATACTGCCCAGCAGCTGCTCGGCGGCGTCATCCTTGCCAGCCCGGGCAAGCCCGTAGACATAGTGCAAATCAAGGAAGGGCTCAATCTGGTCTTCAAGCCGGTCGTCCAGATAGGGGCCAACCGCCGACCAGCGGTCACCAACATCAACACCACGCATCTCCATACGGATCAGCATGGATACGGCCCCGATCTGGTCCTGGGCATAGGTCGGCTCGATAGGCCACAGGTGCTGGTCATAGATGTCGAGGCTTACGTCCTTCTCACCACGATCAAGATGAAACAGGGCGGTATGCCACCAGTTGTGGGTGTACATGAAGGAGTTGCAATCGTCCCACCTGCTGGACAGGCCATGCATCCACTCAACACCCTCTTCCAGTCGGCCGCCAGCATCGAGGCAGTGGGCTACGGCATGATTGGCCCACGGCTCGTGCTCACTCATCTCGGTACCCAGGCGCCCCTCGGCTTCGGCCCGTACCAAATCACCGGTTTGCTCAAAACCGAAGGCGGCCATGCCGTGGGCGTAGGCGCGATCCGAATTTGCATCCAGGGCCGACAGGGCCAGGGCAGCCATGCGCTTGGAATCGCCACGGTTGAAGGCGTGGTACTGACCAAGCTTGGCCGACACCAGATCACGGGGCCAGCGCACGGCAATATCTTCATGTCGGGCCATGACGGTTTCGTAGTCTCCGGAGAACCAAGCCTCGACCGCCTCCAGCATCGCTAGCTCTCGATCATTGGCCCTGGCCGCTAATGCTCGGGCCGCGTCCAAGTGTTCTCGAGCTTCAGAACGTCCGAGCTGGGCCTCTCCGAACAAGAAAAGGGCCGCTCCTAGGACCCGCGCTAGTACCGAATCGGGATCAGTCTTGATTCCGTCCAGAATGGCGACGGCATCCTTTCGGTAACCAAGGAATGCTTCGCCGAATCGATCGATGGCCTCGATGGTCTCACTCGAATCGGTCGAGACTTCAAGCTCTTGTTGGTCCAACACGGGGGGCTCCTTTTCTCTGGGTGGGCCCATGGTTGGGTCCTCTGTGGTACTTGATGTTCAGCGGCGCTGGCTCACAGAGGTGGGGTGAAGCGGCCATCGACGGCAAGCCAGCCGCCATCGACAAACAGGATCGTACCGGTGACAAAGGAGGCTGCGTCCGAGGCCAGGTAGACCACGGCTCCGGTCTGTTCCGAAGGCTGGGACCAGCGCCCAAGAGCACCAACGTCGGCGTAAGCCTGATACCACTCGGGGTTGGATTTGATGGGCGCAGTGAGTGGGGTTTCGACCACACCGGGTCCAACAGCATTTACCCGAACACCAGCTGGGCCAAGCTCGGCCGCCATCGTCTGAACCATGGCCAATGCTCCCGCTTTGGTCGCGGCATAGACCCCCTGGCCCGGTTCCACCGTTCGTGACCGGACCGAGCTGAAGATAATCATGGAACCCTTGCCAGCCTCAGCCATCACCCGACCACCGGCCTTCATGACGTTGAAGGTTCCTCGAAGGTTGAGATCGATGACTCGAGCGAACTCCTCCTCGGACATTTCCAGCATGGGCTTGCGCACATTGATGGAAGGGGTGCAGACCAGGATCTCGATCTCACCTGCTGCATCAACAACGGAGTTGACCGACTCCGCATCGGTGATGTCCACCACGGCCGCGCTGGCCTTGCCACCGTCATCGCTTATCGCAGTCGCAACCCCAGCAACGGCGTCGGCGTTCACGTCGGCACAAACTACCTCGGCTCCGTGGGCGGCAAGGGCCCAGGCCGATGCCTCGCCAATGCCAGAGGCCGCCCCGACAACCAGGGCCTTCTTTCCGGTGAGATCAAAGAGCTGTCGGTACTCGGTCAGGTTGGGCATTGTGTGTTCTTTCTCGTTAGGTTTCAGCATCATTTGGTTCGCCGTACGGCGCCTTCACCCGCACGTAAGGCACCGGTCACTCATCGTAGGGCCTTGCCCGGCAGCCACCCACGGTCCCTTGGTCCTGATTCGGCCGCTTCGTCGGCTAGCTTCGATGCTTGTGCCTCGCCTCATTCTTCGTGCCCCCCAAGCCTTCGAACACGGATTCGCCCAGATCCGGTCTGAACTTCGGGTGCCGTCCCGATTTCCAACCGAAGTGCTGGAAGCGGCCGAGACCGCTTATGGTTTTGATGTTCCTCGGGTAGATGCCCGCCACCTCGGGTTCATTGCCGTCGATCCGCCAGGGGCCACCGACCTTGACCAGGCGTTCTACGCCGAGCGCTTAGGCCGCGACGGTGAGCCCGACCAGGGCTACCGCGTGTTCTACGCCATCGCCGATGTCGGCGCCTTCGTTACCCCGGGCGGCCCCATCGACACCGAGGCACGGGAGCGTGGCAACACCTTGTACAGCCCCGACATGCGGACCCCGCTACATCCCCCGGTCATCAGCGAAGACCGGGCCAGCCTCCTTCCGCGAAGTGACAAGCCTGCCCTGCTCTGGACCATCGATCTGGATGCCTCTGGCCTACCCGTGAACTCTCGTTTGGAACGGGCAACCGTGAATATCCGAGAGGCGATCTCCTATGTGGAGGCCCAACGACGAATCGATACCGAGTCCGACCCGACCATGCTGTTGCTGCGTGAAGTCGGGATCCTCCGCCAACAACAGGAGATCGCCCGCGGTGGAATCAGTCTGAACCTTCCCAGCCAAGAGATCATCGAGACCGGGGACTGCTACGACCTGGAATACGACCGGTCGCTGCCCGTGGAAAACTGGAACGCCCAGATCTCTCTGCTGACCGGCATAGTGGCCGGGACCACCATGTTCGACGCTGGCGTCGGTATTCTGCGCACCCTGCCCGCCACCCGCAAGCAAGACCTGCGGAAACTCCGTCGCCAGGCAAAGGCGCTGGGTGTGGAGTGGCCCGACGGTATGGACTACGCCGAGGCGGTTCGCCGTATCAAGCCGGATAGCCCTCACCGCACCGCCTTCTTGTTGAAGGCCGCCCGCTCCTTCCGGGGTGCTGGCTACCTTTCTTTTGACGGTGAGCAACCACAGAACGCCGGTCACGGTGCCATCGCTTCGATCTATGCCCATGTCACCGCCCCACTCCGTCGTCTGGTGGATCGGTTCGGAAACGAGATCCTGCTGGCGCTGTACGCCGAGGAGGCGCCACCGGCCTGGGCCTTGGAAGCCCTGGAGGAGCTACCTGGCCTGATGGGGAAGGCCCGTTCCAAGGATTCTGCCCTGGAACGAGCCATGGTTGACTTCACCGAAACCATGCTGCTCCAAACCAGGATTGGGGAGGTCTTCGACGGCTTTGTTGTTGACATGAAACCCAAACGAGACAAGGCGGTGGTCCAAATTGCTGATCCGGCAATCGTCACCTCGGTTCCCGACGATGGGCTCCACTTGGCCGACCAGATCCGTCTTCACCTCAATGGTGTTGACTCATCGAAGCGAAGCCTGGACTTCACGGTCAAGTCGGTCAACGGCTAGGAGTTCGCCATCATGTTGAAACCAAGCAACCGTCCACCCCTCCTGCCCCAACCCGAAGGGGTGCCCTGGCCTACCAGCGAATGGCCGGTTGCCGGCCCCGGTCCCGAGGTTGACAAGGACCGACTTAATGAGCTGATCAGTAAGGGTTTCGGTCAGCCTTTCTCTCATGATCTCAGCCTTAACCTGGCTCTGGCCGTTGCCCACCGGGGCGAACTGGTGGCCGAACGCTACGGCCGCTCGACCGACAAGGATACGACCCTGATTTCATGGTCGATGGCCAAGAGCGTGGTTCACGCCGTCATCGGTCTGCTGGTCAAGGACGGAAGGATTGATGTGGATTCGCCGGCTCCGGTCCCTGAGTGGTCCGGCGACGAGCGGGGCACCATCACCTTCCAGAACCTTCTGAACATGTGCAGTGGTCTGGAGTTCAAAGAGGACTATGTGGATGATCAGATCTCCCATGTCATCGAGATGCTCTTTGGTGAGGGCGAACAAGACACGGCCGCCTACGCCCGTGATCTCCCCCTCCTTCACCAGCCAGGGACCCACCATTCCTACTCCAGCGGAACCACCAATATTCTGAGCGCCATCTGCGGCCAGATTATCGGCGGTGGAGAGGAAGGCATGCGGAAGTTCCTGGCGGACCGGCTCTTTGGCCCCTTGGGTATGACCAGCGCCGATCCCCGTTTCGACAAGGCCGGAACCTTCATCGGCTCATCTTTTCTGTACGCCACTACCCAAGACTTCCTGCGGTTTGGGTACCTCTATCTGCGCGACGGCAACTGGGCTGATCAGCAACTCCTTCCCGATGGCTGGGTGGATCATGCACGCCAGCCGGTTGAGCCCGAGGTGGACGAGGCCTACTGGTACGGGGCTCATTGGTGGTTGCATGATGACGAGGTAGGGGCCTTTTCAGCCAACGGCTATGAGGGTCAATACACCATCGTTGTGCCCAACAGGGATCTGGTTCTGGTGCGCCTGGGCAAGACTCCGGCCGAGCGGGCCGACCTGGTGAGGGACTGGCTACGGGAGATCATCGAATGCTTCCCCACGGTTTCTGGCTCGTGAAGTGGTTTCCCTGGCTGTTTCTTGGGCTAACAATCGTCCTAGCCGGTTGCGGCGGTGAGGACGGGGCCACCCAGGATCCGGTAGTGGCAGCTGGAGGAAGCCGTTGTGTCTTCAACCAGGCCTACCAGGAGAACTATCAAGAAGATGCGGCCGCCGATCTGGCCTCGGAGGCGAAGGACTGTTATGTCCTCATTGATCCCTCAACCCCAGAACCCGTGGCCGCCATCCCCGAACTCAAGGAGCAAGGGAATACGGTCGGTTGCTATCTCAGCATCGGCACCGGTGAGGATTGGCGAACCGATTTTGACCAGCTCCAACCATTCCTGGTCGACAAGCAGTGGGATGAGTGGGCCGGTGAATACTTCGTCAACGACACCGCAGGTGCCCTGCCCATCATGAAGGAACGGATGAAGCTGTTTGCCTCCCATGGTTGTGAGTGGGTGGAGTTCGACAATATGGATTGGGGTGGCGATGACCAGTACCGGGCCCTCTACGGTTTGACGGTGACCGAAGAGGAGTCGGAAAGCTACGGCAACCAACTGTGCGAATACGTCCACTCATTGGGGATGCTGTGCATGGCCAAGAATATTCGCTTCTCCCCCAATATCTTTGATGGAGCCACCTTCGAGTCCTTCCACCGAGAAACAGATTGGTGGAATCATGATCATCTCCAGGGCTTCCTCGATGAAGACAAGTTGGCCGTCATTGTCCACTACGACGAGACCGACTGTTCAGCGGTCGAGCAGAGCTACGCCGACGACTACGGACCCGGCATTTCCTTCTTGTGTGAAGACCGTTCGTTGGGTGCCTACCTCCACGGCTGAATAGCTGGTCAGACACCGCGACCGGTTTGATCCGATCGTCCGGACTAGGTTGGCAGAGTCAATGGAGGGAACCATGATGATACCAATCCGCAGTTGGACTGCCCCAGGCCGCGCACTTCAAAGGCGACGTTGGAGACACTTACCAACGACCACAATGATCCTGGCCTTGGCTGTTGCGTCCTCATGCTCAATCGTCACCGGAAGCGACGAAGCCAGCAACAACGAAGCCAGCAACAACGAAGCCAGTAACAACGAGGCCAGCAACGATGACCTCGACATCAGCCATGACCCATTCACTGACAGCGAAGTGTTTGCCCCCGGACAAGGCCTCATTCCTTCCGATCTTTGCTCACTCACCGATCCGGTTCTAGGAGCCGTGAGCTTCGAAGATCTCTACCAAGCGGGGATCCCGCGCTCTGAAGAAGACGCCGCCGATACCGGCATGGGCGGCCTTAACCAGTCAGACCCGGCCGGCTACCTCACCAGCGGAGCTAGCTGCACTTGGTTTCTAGATCAAGGCAGTCTGGGTCTTTCAATGACCCCAACTCGTTGGGGATACGACAAACTGGCCTCGGAGCCCGATGCTGCCGTAGCAACTTCAAACGGGTTCGAAACAATCAACTCTGGCGGCAGGATGACCGCCCTCATTCCGAACGAGGGATATGGAGGATGGTCCAGTTTTGCCCTCAGTTACGGCCTGGATGTCAGCCGACAGCCGTTGGAGGAACAAGAACATGTCCTGGCGGCTCTGATGGACGTGTTTACCGGTCAAGCCCGATTTGCGGTACCTCCCGAGCCAGAGATTGGGGTACCGGACTGGTTTGTCTGCGAACCCGAGGGCAGCTTCGGCAGCCAGGGACAGCCAACACTTGGAATCGTCGAGCTGTTTGAGGGCGATCATCATCAGGACCCGATGAGTCAGAGCCGCCTGAACGGAGTAATGCGATGCTCGGTACGGGGATCACGCGAGCCAGCCGACGGGGGTTTCTACACCGACGAGTGGTCGCTCACGGTTGCCTTTGTCTTTGACGAGCAACGCAGCAGTGATGCAGACCCCTTCGATTGGAAGCATGAGCTGCCAACAGCGCGGACCAAGGTAATCGCCGGATACGCGGCACGGGTTACTCCTAACCCTCCCGAAAGCTCAGAGAGCATCTCCTTCGAGTTCGATCTTGATGAGGGAAGGATGCGCGTCTCCCTCCACAAGCACGACGGCAAGTTGGGCACAATGGAACAGATCCTGACCGAGGTAGCCACCAACATCCTGCAGCCAGTTCCTTGAGAGGACTTGGCCAGCCAAGCTGGGGCGCCAGTAGGTTGGGTACATGCCTCGACCTCTACAGCCCTCGGACCTCCTGAACCGCCGGTCGGTGGACGATGTCGCGCTCCATCCTGACGGCAAGCTGGTTGCCTTCACCATCACCCAGCCCGACATCGAGACCGACTCCTACCGGTCCCAAATCTATTTCCACTCGGGTAAGAAAGACCCACATAGCAGCCAGGTCAGCTACGGCCACCACGACTCATCACTTCGCTTCTCGCCCTCGGGCCACAGGCTGGCCTTCATACGCAGCACCCCAAAGCAGCCAGCCGAGATCCAGATCCTTGACCTTGCCAGCCGGTCATTGAGCCTCGTCTCGGGCCAGAGTGAAGAAGGCGTCAGCGATATCCAGTGGCTGGACGATGATCACCTGGTGGTCCTGGCCAGGCAACGGTGCAAGGCCGACCTTGGCGTGGACGACGATGAGCTGAAGCGACAGCCCCGAGTTCTGAACGGAGTCGGTGGTCTCAACGAAGGACCCGGGTGGACTACAAGCCGGCTCAACACCATCGAAATCGTCAACCCCACAACCGCTGAACGTCGCCAACTCTCTCCGCCCGTCTCACCCGATGACTCAGACGGTGACCCCTTGGACTATCACTCCATTGCTATATCCCCCGACGGAACACAAATTCTGGCCTCGGCCACCCGAGGAGAGGACGCCAACCTGCACGGCCATCAGGAGATCCACCTGCTGGCCGCGAACGGTAAGTCCTCCCGGGTGATCGCCAACGGTCAGGCTTGGGACAAGCCGGGCTGGACAACGGATGGAACCGCCATCGCCACTGTTCCCCGGATCGAGGACGCCCTCCACCTTGGACGCCTGGTCCGGTTAGATCTTGAATCAGCGGTTGGGGCCGCCTCACGGGATCAGCGGCTTTGTGATGAAGGCGTCACCCTTGCTCAACCGGGATCGGCATCCCGAGGGCGCTGGTCCAGCGCTGACTCTCTCTTCTGTTTGGCGGTCCGTCGTGGCACCGTGACCGTGGATCGTTTGGACCTTGGATCGGGCGAACTCAGCACCCTGGTGGAGGGCACTCAGGTGGTGAGCACCTTCGATGTCAGTGGTGACGGCTCACGAATCGTGGCTGCCGTCTCCACCCCCATCCGACCAGCGGAGCTGTGGGAATTCAGCAACGGAGAATCCCGCCGGCTCGTCGCCCTCAACGAGGAATTGCTGGCCGAACTGGAACTGGCCCCGGTTGAGATCGTGCAGGTTGACTCCAGCGACGGAGCCACGGTCGAAGCCTTCGTCTTCCGACCGCCCGCCTGCGGCCCCGATTTGGGCAAGCCGGGACCCGGCCTGGTCTACATCCACGGGGGGCCGACGGCCGCCTACAGCCACACCTTCTTCGATGAGTTCCAGATTGCCGCCGCTGCTGGCTACACCGTCATTGCCGGAAACCCACGGGGATCCGATGGTTACGGGGACGAGTGGGCCGAGGTGCTACGGGGCCGGATTGGCACCGTGGACTTCGATGACATCATGGCCCTCACCGACTATCTGGAGTCCTTGGACGAGGTCGACCAAACCAGGATTGGGGTTGGTGGCGGTAGCTATGGCGGGCTGATGACAGCCTGGATGATTGGCCACACCGATCGCTACCGGGCAGCCCTGGTCGAGCGCTGCGTCAGCAATATGGAGAGCTTCACCGGAACCTCCGACATCGGTGGCTTCTTCCCCCTCATGTTGAACGGCACCACTGTCGAGCATGACCACGCCGAACTCCGACGCCAGTCGCCCTTGACCTATGCTGCTGACGTGAAGACCCCGGTCCTCATCATCCACTCCGATTCGGACTACCGCTGCCCACTAGAACAAGGCCAGCAGTTGTTCTCCGCCTACCGGAGGAATGGGGTTAAGGCCAGCATGGTGATCTTCCCCGGCGAGAACCACGAGCTCTCCCGTAGCGGTACGCCTAAACACCGGATGGAACGATTCGGCTTCATTCACAATTTCTACGCCGAGCACCTTTGAGCCAAAGTCCCTGAGCCAAAGTCCCTTGGGAGCGGTTTACTGGAGTCGAGATACTGGAGGTTCGAAGTGGCTGCCCGACAAGTGAAGTGCAAGAAGTGCGGGACGCGGAATCGCCTGCCAATGGTGACCAAGGGAAAACCCCGCTGCGGACAGTGCCACGTCGATCTGCCCTGGTTGGTGGACGCTAAGGCCAAGGACTTTGATGATCTGGTCCGGAAGTCAAGCCTTCCCGTTCTGGTGGACCTGTGGGCACCGTGGTGTGGACCATGCCGGGCGGTGGCCCCAGCCCTCAAGGCCATCTCGGCCGAGCGGGCCGGAAAGCTAAGGATCGTCAAGGTCAACGTTGACGAGGAACCATCGGTTTCCGCTCGCCTTGGGGTGCAAGGAATCCCCACCATGGTTCTCTTCCACAAGGGCAAGGAAGTGGCTCGCCAAGTGGGAGCCTTGCCCGAAGCCAAGATCAAGGCATGGATCGACTCATCCCTGTCCTGAACATGGCAGTGTGTACCCGATGGTAAAGATTGGTTCCCCAAGTCGGCGAAGACTCCGTTTCCGCGGCGGACCATTCGACGGTGAGATGTGGCATCGCCTTCGAGTGGCGACAGCCGTGCTGGCTGCGGTGATCGCCGTCGGAACACTCGGTTACTTGCTACTGGGGCTCAGCCTGCTTGATGCGCTGTATCAGACGGTCATCACCGTTTCAACGGTCGGGTTCCGGGAGCTGGGCGAAGTCTCCACCACCTACAAGATCTTCAGCATCATCCTTATCATGTTGGGTGCGGGCTCGGTGTTGTACACCCTTGGTGTGTTCCTGGAGACCCTGGTCGAGGGACGCCTAACAAAAGAGTTTGGGAGAAGACGAATGGTGCAAGATAT
>JAUTBV010141393.1:0-10000 GCA_032361325.1 Lepetodrilus fucensis
TATAATGTTAAGCGCCTGTGAGCAGCCTAGCTGGAACTCGGCGCTATATAAATAGATTATATTATTATTATTATTATTATTATTAAACTATATCCTGGCTCTATACTGTGATATATGAGCCATAGGTGGTATATGTGTGAACCCCAAACATACAAGATACTGTATTACTACAATCTAATACTATAGAAAAACATGTCAGGACGCAATGAGGAGTGTAGGTGTGCTCGTCTTTACAATTCACCGTTAAATCGTGAATTTCTCGAATCCGCAGGAATACTATCCAGTAGTACGTGCATCCAAGTGGATGGGCACAAAAGGTGTGCTCTCTACAGTTGTTTGGGAGAATCAGCAAGCTCTTCACATGTTGTGTAACTAAGAAAACAAACGTAACTGAATCTATTTGCTCAATGTATTTTAATGTCCTCCCATCGGCGGATTTGGTACTAAGAATAAATTGTCTGAGAAAGCAGACGCGTTGCAGCAGACGCGCCATCTGGCGTCTGCTTCAGGAAATAAACACGCAACAAATCTGTGTCGTTCACCTTCCTCAGCGAGAATCCACCTGACGTCACATTCCTACCTCCTCGCAAACCGTCTCCATATCAAATGTGAGCGCAGGTCAGATCGAAAACTAGTCAAGATATCTTATGGAACTATCGCTGCAATGACGTCCCCGCGACGTCAGAGGTCGGTGAACACGTGGACCCCATTTGCCCGGAGATCAGAGGTCTGGGTGTGCGAGCAGCTGCCTTGGTAACATTTGCCGGTAAGAAATACCCCCAGCATGGCTCAGGATGAAGAAGGGTTGGCCTCTTGGCCTGTGACATTTCTCACCAGCTTGTAAGACAAGCGGCCGATGATAACGTCGAGAAATAATGTTTGGATAAGAACATAGCGTGAGACTTACGCCTGTTTACGAACGTTCGTGAAGTCAGCCTAGGCAACCGTGCTCTGACTCCTGATTCGAGGAGATTATGGTGAGCTGAGGGTGTGCATTCAGAGGACAGCTGAATGGACTGCCTAAATCATATATGCAGTGGTCTTAAGCGTAATGAATGAGGAAGATGATTGCGCTGAACGACTTAGTAGGCCTACTTACAGCAGAGCAACTAACTGCAGAGCAAGTCGAACAACTCGGGAGAAGGTTATACAGCGAAGAAGTATATGACTTCATAAAGATGGCCGTCATTGGCCGCAGACCTTTGATCCTGTTTGACGCAAACCAGAAGGAGAACATTATCTGCACGCAAAGGCCTCGTCTTCAAACCTTCCTCAGTGGTATAAGAGTACAACACTAATATTCTAGACGTACGTGACGCTCATACAGTACATTCTTAGACAGATCTACAATGGTGCCTCAAGGAGGGAACTCTCTTTCATGAGCTACGACTTCATACAATAACGGTTCTGTATAATACCCATGGCGCTCTCGAGAACGTGGCTGGCATTGGTTCATGATAACTGCTCTAACCGCTCTCATAAAAGCCTTCTTATATTACCTACAATACCTACGTCTTAGCACAATGTTGCCTCGACCGGTCATTCTTCTTAATATGACGTGTTTGCCAATGGTAACCTTTCTTTATCATGTTTATTATGACTCTAAATAATATATATCTCTATGTTTGCTCATGCACTTCTACAAACACAGGTTTATAAGAGAGCTGCTTAATCCATTTGTAAGGGTTTCTACTTTCTTCTTGCAAGTTATTTTTTCATGATTGCATGGCACGTTAGGGAGAAGGTCAGCATTTAATAGTCACGGTTTGCACAGTCCCCCCTTTTAATTGCAATGGACTAATCGTAATTACCTCCAACATGAGTGTCATTCTCGGAGCAATAATCATTGAGACTTACAACTTAGGTGTCAGATATCGTTAAGCTTTCCTCTCATCTGAGTCAAGGAGATACTCTAATTGCAGGTTATCAACTCGCCGTTTCATCTGGGCCAGCGACTTGCAACACTGAGCGGGAAAGCGGCGTGAAGTAAATGAGCCGCGTCCTCGGAACAAGTTAGTAGACGGAGACGAGCCAATTCGTTATGTCTCCCTTATCTTTACGACAACAATTCCGCAGGCATTACGTCGGATATTCGAGCCCTTCTGTCTGCGTGTTCCAACATTAGAGATACATGCACATATTTCCTGTTACGTAACAAAGGCATGTAGTGATAGCGGGTACGACAAGTGGGTTCGACCTGGAACCGGGGTTGTCACCTCCGAGTGAAGAACGCGCACGGCGATAGCAGCGGGGAGCGGGGAGTAGGAGGAATAACACCTATAATTACCGGGGCATACTTGATGTTGTACCTGAGAGTTATCTCAATGCACTGGGGTGCATGGGATAACAGAGGAGGGTAACATAGGGGGCGCTAGGGTCGGACAGGTGAGGTGAGTCTGTACCTTAACAGGTGGCATTGGTCCACACATACTAGTAATGTAATTCTACATGTTAAGAATGTTGTGAAGTTCTATCCAGTATTACCGTAGAAGGACAAACAGCACCATGTTCAATGATTCCACTTTAGTTAAACCAGTAATTTATCATAGAAAAAAACGGAAGATGAATTAACGATAGGTGCATATGCCTTAACCAAACACAGTAATTCTCTGCCTACATTACCTACAGACGATGACATAAGACCGACAGACAGACAGACCAACCACCTGCACTGTATTGAAATGATGACGTCATCGCGCTGTGCATACTACACTGTGCCACTAATTTGGATTGTATTACCAATAAGATATCTCATAAAATGCACTAAAGTGTCCTAACCCCATACATAATCAAGCGGCAGTGTTAATGTGACTTATACGTAATGTGACTCACACGACAGACGAATTATTGAAAGCTTTCCTCTGTCATATGGAAGCGCGTAGCGATGCAGTAAAGCCTCATCCTTTGTGTAATTAATAAGATATTAATCTAATCATGACATGACACACTAAGATAGTCTAAGCTTCCTCTGATGCAAATACCATGTTCCAACAGAAATAGCAGTAAGTGCAGCTATAGTAGATCTGGTGCATGTGCACGTCTCGGGTGAGAGAGTCCATTACTAGTGCTTCTTTCCAGGATGAATCTAGCACTATAAAAACTGGTGGAAATCCAGACTAGTCAAGCAGTACATATGCATGCAAGTCATGATATTAGTGAAAGATTCTAGAAAGTGACTTTAATCCCCAAACCAACCAACCAAATCCAGGCTGAACAACCTGTTTTGTTACTGCGCATGTCTCTCGTACAGGTACAAACTGAACACTGTGTAGGTAATTGTTAAATGATATAAATTAAATAAATAAGCAAATTGTAAAACGTATTCAGAAATATAGCAAATGCGTGTTGTAATAACGTCAGAGGTATATAGTGCTGTCCCTCACAGTGTGCTCAGAAACACGTATACAAAGAGAATATTTATATACGGAATTAATTTAATTATATCCAAACAATATTATTACGTCAATGAAAACAGTGCATGTATTTTACGAGGCCTTTGTGAGTCACGGTGTTAGATGGATGAGGCAGTCAGCGAGTCTTTCTGCACTGGAGAGTTGTACAGTTACATAGGAAGTAGGTGGCTTGGTGCAATCTATCCGATCATACTTATAGACATAAATCACACGTCTCTGGAGGGACCGTCTCACAAGCAGTAAGTCGAATTTCGCAATGCGAGATATATAGGTCATCCAATACTGGAACGATGAATTAGTGTTTTCTTTGGCAAACATGCCACCTATAGTTCTGCGTATTTCAGTTGGAAAGACAAGGATCCAGTTGGTGTTAAAAAAAAATACATGCGTTTCCTCTAATTCCACAGAATACTAAACACAGTTTAATGTCCTCTATACAATGTCCTGCCATTGTTTGTCCTGACTATTCGTTCTCACTGGTCATTTAAAACGTCAAATCTTTCAGGTTTTGTTCAGAAATAATCGAGTGCGGTTGTTGCTTGATAGTAAATACGTAATTAAAGATAAATGCCAGATAAAAGCAATTTGGCAGAATGCAATACACCGGCGTATTCACTAACCTCATTTGAATACCTTCTCTTGAAGATATTGTATCTACTACGAGACCATAAGCACTCTCGTATCACTCATACATAGAGAACGGGCACATAAATGAGAGTGATATGGTCTCATAGACATAAATGGATATACTAGTATACGAGCATCGAGAAATATCCTACTTGGAGATATATAATAGGTATTATTTTGTCAGTATTAGTTGACTAGGGGTCAATCTCATTAAAATCAAATCTCAGCCCAGCTAGCGAGTATCATATACTACTACATCTGTTTTGAGCGTTAGTTTCGGATCTTATTTTAATGAGACTGACTAGGGGTAGTAGGCATGAGGATTCATTACTATTATGAATAGTGTGATACACTTGAAGGTTTTTGATACAGGCTAAATCTTGTGCTGCACTTGAATGAATGTGTTACTCTTGAATGAATGTGTTACACTTAATAAGACCGTGTCTACACGTATACACTCCAAGAAACGTCACTACCGTGTTCCACGCTGAATGAATTATTTTCTATTAACAAAGACAACTTCTCGTTCCGGGATGACACACCAAGTAATGACAGATTATATATGGATTATAATCCGTCTCTTCTTATGTTGAGTCACGTGTTGGCGTTACGAGTGAATGAAAACAAAGATTGATGTGGAAGAGTAGACAAATCCACAGCTGACGTGAGTGGTGCAATGTCATGTTTCCCGAGTAGTGAGAAATTGGTGTGGAGAGAGCCAGGGGAAGATATATGTGAGAAATACCGCTAGAACGGTAGGGTGAGAGTTGAGAGAGAGATAGAGGGAGAGAGAGAGAGAGAGAGAGAGAGAGAGAGAGAGAAGAAAGAAATAACAAGGGAGAGAGAGGGGAAGAGAGAGAGGAAGGGATATGGGAAGAGGAGGAGAGAATGGGAAGAGGGGCAGAGTGGAGAGAGAGAGGGAGGGGAAATATATGAGGAGAGAGAGAGGGGAATATAAAGAGAGGAAGAGAGATGGGAAGAGGAGGAGAGAGGAAGGGGGTGAAGAGAGGAGGAGAGAGAGAAAAAGAGATAGCAAACACAGATGTGTGTGAGAGAGAGAGAGAGAGTAAGAACGAAGAGAGGGAGACATGAGGTGAAAGAGGAAGAGAGAGCAATAGAGAAGAAGAATGAGGGAGGAAGCGAGGGAGAAAGAGAAGAGAGAGAGAGGAAGAGAGAAAGACTGGGTTAATTGCAGGGTGTGTGGTAGATATATAGGAGACAAGTGGAGGACTCACGTATGTTTAAATGTTTAATCTTGTTACAGCATCTTGCTCAGAAGTGACAGTTTGTATTCCTGGATGGAAAGTGGAATGTGATGTAAGCATAGCGCACCCCGAGCATATATTGAATAACCACCAACGTAATATATCTCCTGCCGTGGCTTATCCCAGGGACAACAAACAGAGCCGTCAGTTGTGACGAACTTTCAAGATGTTTTACAATGTTTGTCATCCAGTCAACTCCTATCTTCTAGATACCAAGACAGACTGACAAAGTGGGGTCTCTAGCGGATTCAATATAGCGTTCCGTCTTTCTAGATTTCGACAGTAAATAGAGCTAATTTCCTTGATACCGCCAATCCTTGCGCGTGCACGTCCAGATGCTACAAGAAAGAGGTCAACAGAAATTAGGAATGGGTTTTTTTCATCGTCATTTATTTTATCGCTTACATTTGTTACTGAGACACATTTAGAGTAGACACAGGCCAGAGTTATCTGCCCGTGACATGCATGGTTCGTGTAAATGCGTTGATGACGTGGTATAACTGCGTCATTCTGAACAGGGATCGGGAGTCAGCAACCCATAGTCCATGGGCCAGGACGATTTTGACAAGGACCAGGGCTCTCCTGTAACTCTAAGGTATCCCTATAACTGCAATAGGTTCAATAGACTATACCAATTGCTACGGTTGGAGGTAAGATACGGTTATATTAGAGCCATTTCGTACATACGACTCCAGTTCCAGTATAGCACTACGCCATCGTAACTCCTATACTGTACGTTGACATGGAAATACGATTCTCGTAGCGCCATTATCGTTCTATGGAACAGAACTCAGAAGGTCTCAGATAACAGGTAACACGGCATTACACAATAATCTGAGCTCCTTTAAATGGTAGACGCTATGGCTATGAAACTGATTGAGTTCCACACACATCTGGACTGGAACGTGTGTCGTGGAGCTTGCGTACAAATATGGACTGATGGCGGATATCCGGTAGTGATGCGGAAGTCCAAGGAGAAGTCATTTACTAGTTACATTTCATCCGCTATCATGCTCTGTATAATAGAACAAGTACGATAGCATTGACAAAGCTGTTATGAAAGATATACCGTAATTGTTAAAGCTGATGGAAAGGTATAACTATTACATAATGAACACATATGTATATTACTGATTAAAGCAAACTCTATCTGTTCGATTGTTTTCATAATTATTTTAAATATGATATAACATACATTGATGGGAATACTATTACATCAGGGGTGCGTTCAATGAGCACATGGCTGAGAAAGCCGCTTAACTAAACTGGTTCCCTATCACATGTACGGTTCGTACGACTCTTGAGACACTGGCTATAGTTTGGTAAGCCGCTTGCAAGCCCTTGTGTCTTTGAACGCACCCCTGGCATTGAGGGACTATTGGCTGATACAGACATGATGAAGTCTTCCCGAACTAAACTTCAACCACAATACGCGTCCAGCACTATATAGCAGCATGCACATATCACTGCGTATAAACATCTCCGCACAATCAGAGGACGGTACCTCAGCGAATGATTCTTCTGGCAGGTTTTACAGTAGCGGCGAAGTTGTTGCTTCGTCAATGTCCCAATCCATCTACCACACCCGTAAACACTATCTTTATTACTTGATAAGCTGGTTTACAAAGCCATGACTTATCACACCTTGAGCGTGATGTATCACGCAAGACATGCTGAAGAGCTCTCAGAGACTTTGTAACCGATAAATTCCGAATGTTGGATCTGCCTTACGGATGGGGGTCGACATGGTACACATTCTGTCCCTATATCGTCATATATTGCCTAGCCCACGTGAGCTAACTCCGATTCCTACGTATGGTATGTAGTAATGTAGTAAGCGAATCTCGGAATTGTACCCTTGCCTGGGGGAGATGGTATTTCGTGTACCTTGCAGACAATTAGACACGTTGTTATCAGATTCATGCATTGCAAAACCTTCTGGACTGCCATTGTGTCTGAATGCAATTGTGTGAACGTATGCATGCTGCAGATTAAAGTGTCTGAGAATATCATAGACTAATCTTAGTTAAAGCGTTCCTCACCATCGATGTCTATAAATAATGTCACTTTCACTTGTTTATGCAAATTGGCCTAATTAAGGTTAATCCTTATCAAAGCGTTTTCTATTTTCAGATGGAAGTTTGAATGTTTGGAATAGATACAACTGGTTTATCAAAATACCACACGTTGCAAAGAGTTAGCATGCAACGTATTTAGCTTGTATGTACACACGTATATGATTGCACTAACGTGTGGCTAAGAATGTTTAGTGCACCTACCCCTCCGATATGCATAAGAAGCTATCACTGTGTCGACATGTCCTAACAACCCACCCATGCTGTAACATGCTATAAGTAAGAGAGATTAATAGTGTCTGACCCCGTGCATGTAGATGCCTAATTCTGTCAAAGGGGATGCATAAAAACAGTGTTTTTTTGTGTGTTTGTAATTATAAAGAGGTTAAAATACCTCACATTCTAACCTCGGAACACAAGTTCCACTGATAACCTTAAACTGCACCAAGTTTACTTGTCTGAACTGAATATATCATGTCCTATCTGTTTCTGTAGCGGTACGTATGATAAGCATAACGATAAAAAAAATGAGCACATTTCACTAACTAGTATTTATAATGTATAGTAACCTATTTTCGATATGCAGATGTTATTTCCTCTTCTATGAGTTGTGTATATTTGGTTCTGAAACCTTTTATTCAGTACGATTTCATGGTCAGCCCAAATTGCTTTCTCACAAACTTGACCATGAACTCTTACTCAAAAGGTATCGTAATTTATGAGCCTGGTCCATGAGTAAAGGACAATACAAATAAGTCATCCATCAAATATTGGTACCAAAAGGAGCTACACTATTCATGACCATAAGCATGAATCGTATAGGGCTATGACTAGAATAACATATTAAGTATATGTGCAAGACATGTAATGAAATCTTCTTAGAACACATCACCTGAAACATATGATAGTTTCCTACCTAAAATTCGTCAATGTTTTTGACGGATGTGATGTACACATTCGTCATATACTTTAGAAGATTCACAAAACACCAATTTTTCGATATACCGTCTTCATAACATGCCGTAGCCTAAACCTATTAAACAGAGCCATGGCATCGTTTCTTGAAGCTCTCGTGTCAACTATGAGACCATGCGCACGATCCCCATTAGACTACATGTATTAGAGTAGCCCTTGTCAACGGCGTTCCGTATCAATTTTTCTATTTTTAATGATGTTGGTACCAATTTTTTTTAAATGTCAAAATCATTAAAAATTTATACGAAACGCCGTTGATAAGGGCTAGTATTAGAGATGGCTACGAGAGTCCTTATGCCCGTGGTTACTGTGTTTGCGAAGACTGCACGAAGTATTGCATTTGTAGGAAGCATACCCATAGCATATCATCTGTAGGAACCCTACACGTAGTATAGTATATGTAGGAAGCCTACACGTAGTATAGCATCTGTAGAAAGCCTACACGTATATAACTACACGTAGTATAACATCTGCCCGTACATCTGGACAACTATATTCAGTTCTTCACCTTTGATTGAATACCAGGCGATCATTCCACATACATATATTTCCAAAATTGCCCAACTAGCAGTGCGGTGTTTAGTCTAGCCACGAACATGACACGAGAGTGAAAGGGGCACACCCGGCACATTCACCTTTCTGGAGTCAAGTGCAGGGTGATGTTGTCGTAACATTAGAGTGGACCTAAACTATGCAGGTACTTGACAGAGCCACACAAGACATACAGGGCGTATTCGATTCAACACTCGACCTACTCTAGGTTGACGGTCGCGTGATAAAATTGGCCAATGAGGGTACTAATATCATCATGAGTGCTTGGTCATTGGCTAATTTCATCACCCTAGGGTTGGTTGAATGTTTGAAACGAATACGTTCACAGAGTGAGAGAGTTCCATCATGAATAGGCCTATTGGTGGTCTAGCTGGCCATGTCCTCACTATAATACCATGCTATAATAACACGTTCTCACACACGCACACACACACATACATACAGAAAGAGAGCGAGAGAGAGAGAGAGAGATAGAGAGAGAGGGGGGTATAGTGGATGATGATACGATATATGGAAGGAACCAATCTGCTCTTCTGTGCTTCCAAGAAGTTTCTCAGAGAAGTAGGCCTATTATTAGTTCTTGAACACAGTTACAATATTTAAAAAACAAAACCCATTTATTACTTTAAGAAATATGCACAACAACATTTATCAGCGGGATTGTGCGATATTTAACGTATATATGTTTGATCTTCATGCCCAGCTACATACGGGTACTCGTACAGGAAATAGCAGGCAATACTACTCGAGTAGGTAACATTATTGAGCTTCCTGTTAGTCCAACAGATTGCACGAGAATGTAATAGCCGTTTCCTAAGCTGCTTTAGTAGACAAGAACAAATGATGAAATTAAAGGAATGCAAAGAAATGTTTTGACATAATTTTATCGTGTTCTGATCTTGGTGCTGATGACATAGGCTCCTTCATGGCCTGTGAACGTAACATCGTCTACGGCTATAGGCTATATCTGCGCACGTCAGCTACTATTTCAATTTATCACGTCACATGACCTGAGAATGCGACCTGTTATTTGGTTACACCGTAGATTGTAACGTAATTAGCCGTCATGTGTAACATACACGGTATAAGAGAG
>JAUTBV010141415.1:0-11305 GCA_032361325.1 Lepetodrilus fucensis
ATAGTTCAGCATTAATAGCCTCTCAAACTAAGCTGATTTATATGAGATTGTAATATTGTGAAAAAACAACTATGCTACTGAATAGAGGTGCTTTCACGAGCGATTCATTCAGTCTTCACGACAAGGGGGCCTATTCTCGAAACATTGTTACAACCGTACAACAATCTTAACGAATCTTATCGTATGTCCACGAACTATTCTTAGGGTAAGAAGTTCGTAAGAACGTTTTGAGAATAGGCCCTCAGAACAGAGATGGTTGTGAATTTCATGGCGATGAATTTATTATCGTAACAACGTATTATCGTGTTCAGGCTCGACGGAGAACGTGGACAGTGCTGAGAATAACCAGGATGGGGAGGGAGCCCAGTCCCCGCCGTCCCCGGAGAAGAACATCCAGCACCGCGCCAACACCACCATGCATGTGTGCTGGCACCGCAACACCAGCGTCAGTCAGGCCGACCACCAGAAGGCCGTCAAGGTAACGTCACTTAGTCGCAAACGTCGCTTATCGTAAATGCCATAATAATTGGAACAGGAGAAAATCCTAATAATTAGAACAGGAGAAAATATGTAAATTTGTAATGTTCAAATTATTTGAAAAATACGAAAATAAAAAATGATCGGTGTTCGTATGATTAGGGACAACCAAATTAAAGTACAAAATAAGGATGCAAATAAAATGCTAAATAAATCAAGGATTTAAAAAGTACAAATATATTTTTTAATTCTTTGAAATTATTACCATTCGAAAAATCAGGTAGATCTAAATATAACTGGAAAACATTTGTTAAGTTCATATTTTTAGGGTCATGATATTTTTGGGGCCAATTAATTTAGGTGTTCGAACCATTATAGGGTTCAAATTATTATGGTATTTACTGTAGTCTAAATCCTCTCATCCTAGATCAAAGGGTCAAAGCATGCCAAAATAATTGTTATAAGGCGCATAGCTAGGGCTATCTTAATTGATGTGGAAGCGTCTGCATATCTGCTAATAGGCAGCTACGCGCCTGGTTATCATTAGGTAATAGAGAAAATTATTGAATTATTTACCAGCATTACATTAGTACCTACGGTAGTTATATGTTTTGTGTACTGTGTCACAATATAGTGATTTGTTGTTGTGTACTGTGTGACAATATAGTGATTTGTTGTTGTGTCATCGACAGAATCAACTTAGTGGGTACCTGCTCAGGAAGTTCAAGAACAGCAATGGATGGCAAAAACTGTGGGTTGTCTTCACAAACTTCTGTCTCTTCTTTTACAAAACATACCAGGTACGTATATCGAACCACACACTGAATAATGTAAATTGGTAGTATTTGTTAAATACAGTAGACCTCGCATATACCGCCCTCGGATAAACCGGACACTCGCCTATAAAGGACTGAATTTGAAGCCCCGGTCCTGTCTAATGCTAATTACGGCATATGCGTATAATAGACTTTGCATATAACAGACAAATCTAGCCGGTCCCAATGAGTACGTTATATGCAAGGTCTACTGTATATATTTGTTTTGTCATTGACAAGGTTCCAACTGCTTATCAAAGTATTTTTATTGGTATTGAGCACAATCAAAGTTACATTGAATTATCCCCCTTTGTTTTCAGGATGACTTCCCCTTGGCAAGTCTGCCGTTGCTCGGCTATGCTGTAAACACTCCAGACGAAGAGGATGCTATACACAAAGACCACGTGTTCAAGCTTCAGTTTAAGAACCATGTCTACTTCTTCCGTGCCGAGAGCGAATACACGTTTACAAGGTACAGAAAAATAGTTATAAGCATGTGGGTATCGTCTTTCGTATCCATTATAAAACCATAGTGCTCTTGTAAGTGCCCAATCGCTATGTAGATAAGATTGCTATGAGAGTGCAAAGCTTTTGGTGTTCAGTTCAATTTAGAACGTATCAATTCACGATTGAAACCTTCTAAATTCGATACAGTAGATCTTTATCCTCTAATGTTGCATCTTTCTTGCAGGTGGATGGAGGTGATAAACAGTGCTACGAATAGTTCACGTCGAGTCCGACTCTTCAGCAGACTGGATTCCAAGATGGAGGTCGACACGCCGTGAAACCAAGTGCTATGCCAAGTTATCTCCCTTTACCCCACATAACACCACTCTACTCGAGCTGTAACATAGTGTACATTGTAAAGCCGTTTGGTGTGTGGTGTGTGGTTGCGTACGTGGGCAGATTACGTACTGTAAATGAGTTAATAGTATTTTGGTTGACGACAATCAGATGTGTGTAAGAATGGTACATTTTTAGGGAGTTTCAAATTATAGAATTTAACTAACCCAATATTAACTCTCTCCATGCTGGAGGCAACCATACACCTAGCAGGGAGAGGGTTAAAAGGAGAATTTTCAATATGAAATACACTAAATCTTTATCTATGGGATATAATACAGGATCGTCATTATAATCAAATAATCTTCCGATCGGATAATATTGACTGTAAAATAAGCAATCTATTGACTTTTGATGACTAACTAATTATTTTATAAATATTTGTCCCCCCCATTGATACACGTCTGAGATGCCTAATATCTTCACCGTATGAAATGTGTGTGTGTATGTGTGTGTGTATGTGTGTGTATGCATGTGTGTGCACGTGTATATTGTTACGGACAGAATACGAGGTAGGATGTTGCATTTATAGAGAATAGTTTGTGTTTATTGATAACATGTGACTGCAAAAGGGATATGAAGTTGTTTCAATATTGTAAAACATTTTCAAACTAGGTAGTCGATGTGAGATAGACAATGCCCTAATGAGCAGATAATTGCCCTAATGAGCAGTGTCTGAGCCTAATCCAACAGGGAGAGGGTTAATGCATTTTTCAATTTTGACTACAAATACCATAGCAATATAGTGGCAATATTAGGCCTTTTATTAAAAAGTATCAATTTTACTGAAGTCTTATCATGAACATTATTTGCAGATGTAGGAATCCTCAAAGTAATGGGTTATTAGTAGTAATGTATTTTCAACTCTTTTGTTTTGAGAAATTGGGTTTTGATGGGTACCCAGTTTTGGTCGGGTAGCAGTATCTCGGGTACTCTGGGAGTAAACTATATCTCTCCTATCCCTAGCTTTAGTATTAGTCTGCTTTAATTAAATGTGCACTTCGCTAGAGACCTCATGAACACATTGAGAATGTGGAGAAACTAGTCACAACTATGCACAAGTATATTACCTACCTGGATACAGCCAGCACTGACATATACAAATGTCAGAATCATTTAGCAGAAGGTCTCATCGTCTTAACCAATTTGCATAATGGGCGTCGTCATATCTATGGAAACAGTTGGGTGGGATTCAATCTGATTTGGTTATACATGTACAAATATTGGCGTGAAGGGCTGTCGTAAATTCTTGTCGATTGAAAGTGAGGGACACTGCTTTGTGAGATATAAACTACACAATATTTTGGAACTGACTCTGTAACCATGGCAACATAAGAAAGTCGGGAGAGTTATGAATGTATTACAATGAAACTTGATGTTTTATATATAAGGTGCAGGAAGACATTGGAATAGATGACGATTCTGTTACATATAACTAATAATGTATATTGTGTATAATCCTTCGCTGACTTTGTACTTTTATACAAATCAAGGCACAAAATCAATATGTTAGCCAGCATTTTTTTTGGTTCATTCCATAATTTATTTAATTAGTTTAATGTACAAACATCATTAGTATTTTAATTTAGATTGTGGTGAGAATTATGTATGTAACAGATTTTACTTCACTTCAGCCTAAACATTTTGTGCCATATTCCCATTATTGATGTGAAACGCCCCCATGTTTGGAAAAAAAATACTAGTACATGTATTGTCAGATTTCTGCATGATGGTACTTGGACTATGTCATTTTATAAATTTGATATAAACATTTATTATATATATTTCGATTTAGAAACTTAAAATATGTGATCCTGGTTTATGAATCAATATGTACACGGATATATAGTGCAACGACAGAGATGTTTGGTTGTGTTGATGTTCATTGTATCGCCCATCACTTCTCAGTAATAGCAACTTGTCACAGATGTTTTATTTTGAGGATGGACCCAATGCTTCTTCATGGTGCTTTAATGATTTTATCTTCTCATGTACATCCATCGTGTTTTATTTGTCTTTTTGATTTCTCTAGTTTCATGTAAATTTGTTGCACAGATAGCAGTGTGTTTGCATCTTATATTTGTACATAGATGAGTGAAATGTACCAAACTGGCCAACATGTTGCCTAGGTATATTACATTTGGTGTGAGAGTCATTCATTTAAAAAAAATGATTAGTAATTGCCTGTAGTACCGTAATATAGACATATAATGTGCCCAAACACTTTTCAAATATCAAAAAGGGGCAAGCAAAATCTAAAATGTTGGAGCAGAACACACAATACACTGAATATGTTAATTAATAATTAGTAAATCACATGCTTCTTCTTGCTAAAAAAAAAATGCTAAAAAAACGTTGCAGACAATATTATTATATCGGCACATAGGTCAAAACTCATGTATATGGCGGGTTACTAATAAAGTGTGGGGGGAATATTATAAACATAAAATTATTTATATCGAGGACACAACACATCTCAAATTGGAAAGTAACAATTAGTCAAGGAACACACAATCATGTTCTGGGTATTGTTTCTCGAAGCTCTCATATCCAATACGAGACCATAATGCTCTTGTAAGTGCTCAGTCGCCAAGTATTAGGGATCGCTGTGAGAGTACTTACCGGTATGGCATGGTAGTAGATAAGACAGCTTCGAACAAAAAACAATAACTCTGGTCTGGGTTTTTAGTTTGTGTCACTTTCTGATATAGGATCCAAGTTAATACATTTATATATGATGAACTGGGTCAAGATCTTATGAACGTAATGTTGGGAAAATGACGTTTTGTTCTGAAAACAAGTAGCAATTATAAAACAAAGATTTTTATTCAGAAGCAAATACAGTACTATACTTATCGCTCGGTCTGTGTAATATTCTTAACCCTCTCCCTGCTGGATTAGGGACAGTCATGGCGCTTTTAGGGAATTTCCGGTTGCTTCCAGCATGAAAAGGGTTAAAGAAGTTTCTGGTGTACGTTTATTTTGCTAAAAGCTCACGATAGATATTTTTGCGATACCATTTTTTGCTCATTGCTTTTTCCCATTTAGTAATAATGTATTTAAACATATCTTTTATTGAAAGAATATTTTATACACTACATCATTACCAATTTTTCAATATAGGAAATTGGTCAAGCGAAGTTATTCGGTTAAATCTATTCTATTTTGTTCAAGCAATATGATTACACTAGAACTGTACATACAATGTGAAATACAACTGGCTCATGATTATTTACCACTGACCTTTTACTGCTGCTTTGCACGTTATCGAAGACAAATGCAGCAAGCACACATAATATATTCACAAATGTTGATCATTTCTCAGTTGAGTTTAACTGTTAACCCAATATAATCTCTGTATAAATTGTATAATGTTGAATCTTTACAAATACAGTAGACCTCGCTTATAACATACTCATTGGGACCGGCTATTTTTGTCCGTTATATGCGAAGTCTGTTATATAATATGCCATAATTAGACTGGATCAGGACTTCAGATTCAGTACGTTATAGGCATGTGTCCGGTTTATGCGAGGCCATTATATGCGAGGTCTACTGTATTTTCATTATAAACTGTATGCATATAATTTAGGAATTTACATAAGAATTTGACTTCCACTATATATACTGAATAAAATATGCAAGAATGAGCCAAAGATAAATTCAGTATTAACTTGACAGTTTCCATATAGTAATGTACACTTGTTGAAGTATGCACATTGTCAAGTTACTATGAACTGTCTATCCTATACCAAGATAGGAATTACTATTCTAATCATTATTGTAACACTTTGTTAATCATTAGAGCAACATGGTAAATAGTGCACTTGTAGACTAGTTTTAATGAAGATGGTAGCTTACTGGTCAAGATATCAACTTTGAAATACACTGTACATAAAATGAATTAAATACTAAATTAATTTCCATTTTTTTCTTCACGATTCCTGAAATAGTTACTTCCAGCTTTGAAAACTACAGGATCCCAGATATTCAAAAAGTAGGGGTCCAAATTTTATGATGCTCTGCTTTAGTATGTTGGGTAGGGAGCATGACATTGCTACACAAGCTTGTGTGTCTGGTCATTTCTATTTCATGTTTGGTTGTCATTGGCAATCTTGTTTTTATCCATGAAAGCTTGAAATACTACAAACTATTGTGTGAATAAAATGCAGGATGAAACAAAGGACAAAGCTGGAGTGAGAAGCACTCCTTGCCATCTCCCATTATATGGTCCCTGATCTCGACTCTATCGTCCAGTGTTTGCCAGATAATGTGCACATATGTACAAGTACCTGTAATATAATCGAGTTGTAATAAATGCAATATGAATGAAAAGATTAAATTTTTTATTTAAAAAAATTATTTATGCATACCGTATTTACTCGTGTATAATGCGCTACCATGTATAATGTTCAAAATAGAGCCCATTCGCACGCACGCCCGCAACGGGTTATTTTCATGGAGTGGTAACGTTTTATCCTTGCACGCCCACATGTTGTGTTACTTTTTGTTCGTTTTTCAAGATGTATATCATCGATTACTGGCCAACATGTATGAGGACGGGGTAACTTCTCAGAGTTACCAGTCCTCATGTATGGCAGTGAAATTGCTGGAGTGTTATACACTGCCTATATGAAATGCATTGCATGGGAGCGAGTGAATTATTGTTTTACATCACAGCAGGAATCTTTCACACATGTGATGATAGTACATGGGAATGTTTTGTTATTATATCACTTGGAAATTGCCCTGCCAGTTTCAATTGCAAGAGCATATCATCAACATTATTTGAAGTCTAATGCATTGACAGAGATGATAAAAATGACGAACATTCCAAGACTTTGCCAAGGATATCAATTTGATATAAAAAATATATATCTAAGATTTACCAAAGATTTATATTCATGACAAGTAATTTTACAATCTCCCATCACAGAAGAATAGAAAACCGACATAGAAGTCTATTGACAATTTGACAATGACCACAAATGCGTGAAATGGATTCTATAATGGTAGTGTTGTTGGATGTTCATCTTAGTAAGTTAGTATATGTATGTCAACCTACGACAGATCATTATGGACCAATCAGTTATCTCTATCCTGCTCCCATCCTGAGACATTTGACGCAGTTATCTGCCCTCAGGACATCAGATGACCAATCAGTGATCACTATCAAGAGGGATATCTATCTACTCCAATCCAGAGATATTTGACGCAGTTGTCTGCCCTCAAGACATCAGATGACCAATCAGTGATCTCTATCAAGAGCAGTCTCATTACAATAAGATCCGAAACTAACACTCAAACAGATATATGACACTCGCTCAGTTACGGTCTCAGGAAATCGCCATACAAAATCTGTCAATTTGAACTCTTGACCGCAGCCTCGCCTAATAAAACTTGGGAGTCGTTTACAAACTTTCTGCACCATTTAACATGTAATCCGACCACTGATTAGCCAACACTGCCTAGTGCAAAGCACATGACCAGAACATTGTGTGCGCGTTGAGGTGAGGTCAAAGGGCAATCTGATGTGAGGTAAATGCTGATTCCGTCAAGATTTCAGCTGTGCTGAGATATGATTTAAATAAGATTGTATCAAGAGGGAAGTCCGCTCCAATCCAGAGACATTTGACACAGTTGTCTGCCCTCAAGACATCGCTCTGTCTACGTAATATTATTAAAACAAAATATAAGATACAACATATTGCAGTTGATCTTCAGCCTTGTTGCATAGGAATACCTACTATTAGTATTATCACTTCCAGTGTAAATAATGTTATGGTACTACAGTTGTTTCAATATTGACACACATTTGTGGCAAATACAAATAAATACTTGAATTGTAAATCTACACTTTATTTGTATACAAAATACTCTGGATATCACATGAAATGGATATTTATATACAATACTCTTCTTGAACATGTACACAACTGTTTTACACATACGATAGAAATAAATCACCCGTATTGAGCTCTCGTCCACAAATTCATATCTCATAACAATAGAGTAGTGTCCCTTGTGAGATGTTTAGTGAACTAAACAACTACCGTAGGAAGCTTGCTAGTTCTATATCACAAGATTATGGTGTGACGGAGAGAAATAAAATATTCCAGGTTTCCAGAAAATAATTGCGATGACAATGAATACTAAGTTATCAAAGTATTGATAAATAATTTTAAGAAATGGATAATTAATGGATATACACTGTACTTAAAAGGAGAATATGCTGGCAGCTGCAAACTGCCAAACATAATTATCTGTAACGTAACAAATTTCATGTAATACTATAGGAACATGAAACTTCATGTTAACATATATGTTGACACTAGTGTAACATCACTAACAACCTTAATGCAATAATTTTTCAAATGTTTATCAATATCATATTAATAAATACATTAATGAAATGCAATGAAATCACAACTAAAATACGCCCATTTCATACACAAAAATTTGATAAAAACTATGAGACGATGAAATCTTGACTATGATTGCTTTTTCCCAGGAATGTATCGCTTGAGTGGCATCAGTGATGCGAATCCAAATACTAGAGTCTGCAGCACCCACTTGACAGACGAACTTGTCGTTAAATGTTTGTCACTGAAATATAAAAAAATGACAGTGTAAATAATAGTATGGTAATGTATGGTATGTTTTTAAAAAATTGGCAATTAGCTCAGCTTTCAAGATTTGCCACTTATATCTGTTTCTGTCTGTCCGTTTGTTATATAGCCATTTACACCAGCCAATATAGACTTCATAATTTATTTATTAATTTTTAAATTGGGCTTTAGAGCTGTTTCAAGATTTTTGTACTTGTAACAGCTTGTCAGTTTAGGGCAGGAAGAAACTCACAACATCAGTAGCGCTGAATGTTGCAGTAAAACTGCAAAAACCGACTGGTACCGACAGTGAATGAGTGAATATTGAGTTTAACGTCGCTGCGGGATTCTTTCACCCATTTGCGAAGATTGGTCAGGATGATAAATGAACGTCGTCATAGTACAGACAGCACATCAATTATGTCAGAAAGGTAACTTTTGTAAATATTGATGCCAGGTCCCCAGGATAGGATTTGAACCCAGGACCTATTAATGAATTAATGAATCGTGCTAACATTAGCCTTGGTAGGAGAACTGACAAACGGCGGGAAAATAGCAAGAATAAGTTGTGAGTGGGCCTGGGACAATAAAAGTGTTACATCATGATTAAAAGATATTTTGCCCCACAAGGTTTCATTGGCTTAATTGACAGCTGATAGTTTTCAGAATGTACACAGATGTAACTAAACACAAGAGACATGATACCTTGGTGACATACTGCAGCAGGAAGTGTGAATATTGGAAGTTTTCTTTCGAAGGTTGCAATATCATCTACATGCATCTATTGTAAATTTGGTAGTAGTAAAGTTAAGGTACTTACATGCAAAGCTTCTCAGCATAAGCTGCCTCAAAACTATGAATGATGACAGTCCCAACACACCTTAAATGACACAATGGAATACATCAAACTTGGCATTATTAAATACTTTAACTCTCTCCATGCTGAAGGCAACCAGAGATGCCCTGTCTAATTCAGCAGGGAGAGGGTTAAGTTGAAGTTAGATCAGGGTTCACAATTAACAAGCGCCACTTCGCCTGTTAATGCTAAAGCCTAAGGGCGAGTAGAAATTTGTTATTTGTATCACTATTCAGTTAGTTATTTAGTTTCTATCATTGTAGATATAATTATTGTTATGTCATTTATGTTTAAAAAGGCTTACAGCATTTAAAATCTACACTTCATTAGTGGATGTAAACATTTATGTTGAAGATTAAATTTATAAAAATAAAATGTGAAAAAATAAATCATGATGTGGCAGTGTGTGCAGAAATGAGTACATAATTATAGTTAAATTGACTCGTACACCAAATTCAAACCTAAATATTGCTCTATATTCCATTGACCAATAATAAAAATTGGCATAGGTAAAATCACTTATATGAGTCCTTATGAACACAAGGAAGAAGACAAATGCTTACAGTCCCAAGCACACTTGGTTGTGACTATTTCCGAGATATTTGGCAAAGTCGCCTAATGGACCCAGAAACCAAGGCATTTTGTCAGGAGCAAACGTTGCCATCTGAAATGTGAATTTAAAAATAACAGCAAAAAAAAAACAACATAACTAAGATTTAGATGTCTGCCAAATACATTTGATCAGATGTACAGACAATTGTAATTGAATTAATCTATTTTGTCAGGAGCAAATGTTGCCATCTGAAATGTGAATTTAACAATAACAGCAAAAAATACCCAACATAACTAAGATTTAGATATCTGCCTAATAAATTTGATCAGATGTACAGATACTTATAATTGAATTAATCTATTTTTCATCATTGACACACTATATACAGTATATATAATTGCTTAGTTTTTATATTATTATATTCAAAATATATTCAACATTTCAGATCAATACTATTACTATTAGTACTTATTCATTCATTCTCTATCATATCTAACATCTTATCGAAAACCGGTTATCCGAGGATACATCACGTTACAAAGTGACAGGCACAACGTGCATTAGCACAGCTTTCTAATTCTAATAATGCTTCACGTTGTTCGATTGCTGCATTACGTATGTTTGCTGACGACATTTATACCAGTTCTGCGCGATATAACAGGGAAAGTATCAGACGTAAAATATATCCAACGGGTGGCACGCTTCCTTACGTGTTGGAAGCGGAAGGAGCGTTTTACTAGCAAGTAGCACGAAAGCGGGGTTACCTCGAAAAGGGGACACTACACGGTATAGCCCTAAATTATTAGCAATAAAAGGAAAGTTACGAGACACAGAATCATGACAATTTGTTAAATAGTATGTTTCATACTTACCCCTAACAACCACAACCCAAATAGTATCGTCACTACCAAAATAGGATTAGGAAAAACGAAGTAATCTTTAGGCCTAGTTCCCTTTACGACTTTCGCCATTTTTGAGATGTAACCAGCTGGTAACGGAGTTAATTCCCTTTATATCAGACTGGTTCCATGTCATATTTGCGATGTTCAGTGACAGGACACACACGCGCTCGCTCGCACACACACACACACACACACACACACACACACACACACACACACACACAGACACACACACACACACACACACACAC
>JAUTBV010141426.1:0-11304 GCA_032361325.1 Lepetodrilus fucensis
CAGATCTCGGCTTTGTGACCCAATTACGCTAATTGGTGGATTGCGTCAAGCGACTGAATTTGCTGTGCGGGGTCACAAATATAGTGCCTGATGTAGGAATTTTACTTATTACACTACATAATACTTGGCAACATTTGTGTACCTAAATTCTACATATCCATCCTTGAGCACGATGGCGACATAGTCCTGGCCTCTGAGCTTTGTGGTGATCTCCTGGCCCTGCCAGAACAGAAGACCGTTGGACTCAACCGTCTTCACTGTAAACTCGATGGACTCTCCCGTCTGCCGACTCTTGTGAGGCAGGAGCATCATGTCGAACTCCACATAGCCGTTACCGGTCACCTCGAACGAAGTGGCTACTTCAATAGCTGGAAAGATAAATATAATCTTGAGGTTTATACATCTATACATGGATTATCAATAGAAATTAATAAATGGTTAATAAATATGACTGTTGGACAGCTGGGTCCACAGTGTCTCCAGATAATGTTGTCATTAGAAAGCAAATTCAAGACTTTGGCATTGCTGCGGTTAGTAACAAGTGGGCCTCCACCTCTACAGCCTGTACAAACAGGAGATCCTGCTATAGGTAGAAATGCTATAGGTACAGGATTAGCAAACCTTCAAATAGGAATGGTAAAGATGTTGACGTGCCAATTTTTAAAAATATGTCAAAAATCATTATAAATCGAAAAAATATGTCACGTAACATCTTTGACAAGGACTATGTACAGGATATTCCACCCTGCTACACTAGTGCTATACGTACTCGTATCACAGTTGGTGCCGAGATGTCCCAGAGGGCAGTCACACTGGTAGCCGCCATTGTACACGGTGCAGCGGCCGCCGTTCAGGCACGGCTTCTCTGTGATGCAGATGTTGATCTCCAGCTCACAGCTCTTGCCTGGAGGAAACAACACAAAAGAAATTGCATTACGGTACTTTTAAAATCAAACATGACCAAAATATTACCTGAAATTTTACTCAAAAAGGTTTCGTAACCTCAGGGGCCTGATTAGTAATGAACTAGTTTTGACACACCATGTGGGATATCTTTAACATTTCACATGACCTATATTTGTCAGGTGACCTATTTTTGTCATGCGATCTATTTTTGCTACACGACCTACTATTATGTAACCTAGTTTTTGACATGTGGCCTACATTAAATTTGTCATGTCACATTATTATTGTGAATTTTGTAACATGACCTACTTTTGTAATGTGACTGACCTACTTTTGTAATATGAACTACTTTTGCCATTTGACTTACCTGTGAAGTCTGGGGGACAAATACAGGAGTAGTCTGTCATTGAAATCTCTGCGCAATCGCCACCATTCTTACATGGCTTCCTGTCGCATATGCTGCGATCTCCACATTCGTAAACATTGGCACTCTCAATGGCATCCTTCAGGAGGTCGACATCCTTGTCATTTATCATCAGCTGCAAAGAATAAGGAAATTCTAATTTTTAGTCAATTCGGGATTCATTTATCAAAATATTCAATCTTGTTACTTACTTCCCAGGTAGTTGAGAAGGAGATTATCATGTTCTTATTACTATTTTTTTTATCTCCACAAGTAAGATAATAAAAATATAAAATGTGAAAATATTGAAAATCAGTGGGACAGTTGTTGCCCAATATATGTTTGTAGATACATCAAATGTACATACTACATGTATTAGGTAAAATATGACAAAAAAACGGTGATTGTATGTCTGTTATCAGCATCTGAAGGACTGACTGAACAAAACAAAATAATAATTCAGCTGATACATACCTCGCCAATGCAGCCAACGAATCCGGGAACCTCTCCAATGAAAGCCGAAGATGGAAGTTTTTCTGCAGGATCAACACCCCCAAGGTACAGAGGTCGTTTCAGATTCAGACCAATCGTGCGACCCGATGTCGTTCCTAGAATAAATTATCAACCAATCACAACGTGTCATTTGAAAACCTTGGAAACAGACTTCTATGCAGTAAACATAACAAAGATAGACCCTCCTGGCCACTTTCTTGAGTTACCTACCTTTTCTTCTTGCCAACAACCCATTATCATGGTGATTTAATTTTTTAGCAAGTATTAATAATCATCCAGCTCTCATAACAATACATCTATAAATAGAAATGGTTTTTCCAGCTTCCAATCCATATATATATATGTAATGTAATTAATACACCAATTTAATGGTTTGAAGCATACAATGAATTTTGATATATTCACGTAATTCCAGAAAATATTGTTATTTGTTGAAGGACATCACGTCCTGTGTGTCAAAATTCAATGTGTACGTGATGTTCTTCAATATATTTCTGTCACCATTGGGTTAATATATAAAAACATTGAGAACATGTAAGCTCATATGTTATAACAGTAAAAGCATAATGTGATTTAAAAATTGAACAAATATCAAGCAAAGCATGTTGAGAAACTGCTGAAGCACATTAGAAGCACATACATAGTTTTGACGACCAACTGCAATAATGTGTGCCAATTAGTAATTTTTTAACCATAACAAATTTGATGATTCCTAACCAAAATTAAGTGTATTAAAGAAATAAGCCAGGCATCTTCAATTGAGATGGTATTTTCAAAATGTGTAATACTACTAGAAATTAGTTGAATAAACAATTGTATCTTGCTGCCATGTCAAATTGTCTGATCCAATTGGTTCAAGTGATCTTGATAATATCCTGCTTGAGCAACTGACAGGGAAATACATTTCTCAGTGGGAGAATAAAACCCCTTATACTCCTCCACATGCAGTGTTACCAGAGGTGACAAGGCTCCCAAAAATATAGCAAAATAAACCCAATCTCCCGATTTCCCGCTTTTGATTTGCAATCTTGGTTATTTTATCTTGGTTATTTGTTTTTACGCATATTTTATGAAATTAAAAAATATAAATACTTTTATTTAAATTATAGTTCACTTTTGAAGAGTTATAGGTGCTAAATATGACCGAAAATGGCAGGAAATCACGTATTTGGCGGTCTCAGTTAAACAGGACCCCCTTAGATTGTGCCTTGCAGGTATCAAGTTCTTCCTCTTTTCACATACTGTACCTCATCACACTCATCACAGTCATTTCAACTTGCCACCTCTGTGTTACATACTGCACACTTCTATGGATGTCGCCTATCTCCTGCGACTTTTTCCAGTTTAGCTATCATGATCATGTTTACAATAAATGCTTTACTTCTTTACCATATCACATTGAAACATGACGGTAAAATACATTTGTTTTAGCAATATCGCTCAGGGGCATAATTATGTGTTTTTATGCATCCCATGTTAAATCAGCATCGGCTAGTCTAATTTAAACATGTCCCACAGACTGAACTATTGCAACTAAATAAAAGGTTAGTTGCGAAGCCCAAATTCAATTATGGCAGATAAATTCAAATATAATAACTGAAATTCAAATTTGGAATATTAAAAAATTTGTTATATATGTATTTAAAAAAGATTATACATATATAATAATATAATAAAAATAATACAAAAACATAAATAAATAATGAAAATTAATACCATGGCTTACGCATACAATACTCATGTGACCATTAATTTCATTAAATATTTTGGTAACATTGCATGTAAAAGCATAACATTTCATTATCGCTTTTATAATCATGCATCATTAGTATACAATGTACATAAAACAGCAATGTAAATGTTTCTTTTCAGCATTGTTACACATGCAATAATAAAATAGATAAATCATGCAACAACACCACATTCACATGGCATTAATGTTAAGACAAATCCATGCATAAATGGTAACAATATAAAAACACCCTTTAGTAATACCCACTAGACATACTACATATACTTATATGTATATATATATACATAAGCTTTAATACTTAATTTAATAATTATATAAATCTAATATAAGTAGTCATGCATTTACAAACGTTAAGTGCATAATGAGTGTTGGCTGTATGTGAATATATATTCAAGGTAAATCAACAAATCAATGTGACTATTCTTGAATTGGTCCAGATTGAGATGGAATGAAAACAACATAAACTCCTGTAAGAAAACACCCTTGCTTTAAAAAAACAGCTGGTTAAATTGTGTTAATGTCAGTCAGAAAGAAGCGATGAAGGATAAAGCAATATGTTAATAGTTGCCATGGCGATGAGTTCCTGTCATGGATTGGCAATACGCAAAATGACGTGACAAGACAACGTGACAAAAATGGAGGCAGCCTTAGTTAAACAGCAGTTGGTAAACAAGAGCTGACAATTCACCAAAATCCACAGTCGGATGTGTCTACTATGAAAACAATTTCACAGTTTTCAATTCCATAGGAGAATATTATATATTTTAGAATACCACGTCAAAAGTAATATGTAATATTTTTGTGTGTAAATTTCATCATCAAATTCAAAAGTATGTTCATCTATCATTTCAAACTATTTCACCAATTTTATTATTGAACAATTTATATAATTTATGTTGTACACAACTAGTACCTATACAATGTTCAAAATGGCGGTTTATCAAAATAATGATAAGACAATTTACAGTAGATTCTGTATAGCTTTAATATATTGTATTCTCACAAAGTATTGATGTATTTAAAGCTATCATCTGTTAAGCAATAGTATCCCTATATAACGTGCATGTCTATGGTGATTATAGTGACAATTCTGAAAAATCAATACGAAACTGAAACTCAGTGAAATTGTTCTCCATAATGCACACAACGTCCCATAGACAATGGCCATATTAGACATGAATGAAGCGCAACGGAAACTTGGAAATCACGGAAACAGAAATATGGACAGCGACGTTGACAAGAAATAAAGGGAGAAAATAAAAAATAAAGCAGCAAAATCAAAAATTTGGTTTCGGCGAGTGAAATTTTAAAATTGATACCTCGACTATAAATATCACCGCGCTCCCGTCTTGAAAAGTCGTAGTAATAGTTGTAGCTATCTCTAAGTCGGTCTGTGAAGGGATAGGGAGTGAAAAAGGGAGAGAAAATGGTTTCATAAATACACATAATACCTGCATACCATCCTAATATTACTGCGAAACAATATATATATATATATAAAGGCGTAGAATATTATGTAGAGTTAGCCTGAAACACCAAACACAAATAGACAGACATGTCATCACTTTCACTGGACAGACAGAATAAAGAATCTGTGTTTTTGTTTTTTAATTCATGGATAAATCCAATTTTAAATACTTTTCAATTTAAAAAAAAGGAGATTCATAATAATTTTAATGGAACACTGTCTAGTTCATTTTCACAAGAAGGCTATACAATTATTTTTAAAAAGGAAAATAGTTCTTTGTCCAATAGCATCACTGCATTGGAAAAACACCCATAAATGTTCCATATTTCTTTAAACCCAATCTACAACATTAACATTTAATAAATGCTTACTCTTTTTGTGCATAATTTTCAAAGATCTTTCTTCAGTGACAATTTCTAGTTACTAATTTTCAGCAATAACATACAAGATCACTTTAATTGGGTATTAACTCTCTCACAGTACCTGTGTCTAATCCAGCAGTGTGAGGGTTTCAAAATAATAAACTCCTGCCATTCAATACTGTATAATATCACATTTCCCCCAGAACAAATCACAATTAAAACCTAGTTTCCAATAAATGTATAATTTTACAACAAGTTCAACTTCAAAAGGTTACAATCATTCATGCAAAGCATAATATTAGTTCATTTACTCTTAATTATTACAAATGCATTTTTGGGAAGTTTTACTAAATTCTTGGGGGCTACATACATCTATAATGTTTTTAATAACCTAAAATGGAAAAGGTGCTACAGTTCAGATAATGGTACCAAGAGGATTCAGATATGGGAGAAATACTATATAAGGGGAGAGTACTCTAGGTAGACAAGATCCAGGGGGAGATTACTCTAAAGAAGCACTGAATCATACAATATTATCATATCCAAAGGGTCACAAGTCAAATGGTAAGAACATCTATAACTCCTAATTGACAATTTTTAATATTGTCCCAAACAATTTCAAATTTTAATGCAATATAACGACCAAGTGGAATGTTTGGAAAGAATATTATGTTTTGAGCCTATATGTAACTATGTTAGTCGGGATGAGTAAAAATGTGATTGGATGACATACCATTGACAGGATCTTCATTGTTGACAATCAGCATGCCCTCGCCTCCTTTCCTTTCGGCGATGACCATCGTCCACTCATCAAGACGTAGAGGGTTACGACTCCTCAGAACAGCCGGACCTGAAAATTGTTGAAACTTAATCTCACCTGATCTTGTGTCAAAACAGAATTTCAGTGGTGGTAGAAATTAAATCTCATCTGATCTGTTGTCAAAACTTAATCTCACTTGATCTGATGTCAAAACAGAATTTCAGTGGTGGTAAAAATTGAATCTCATCTGATCTGGTGTCAAAAACAGAATTTCACTGGTGGGAAAAACAGAATCTCATCTGATATAGTGACAATAACAGAATTTCACCTAATCTGCTGTGAAAAAAAATCTCTGGGGTGAAAATGTAATCTCAGCTCACCCAGTGTCAAATCAGAATTTCACCAATGTCAAAAAAACTAACTTCATTTGTGTCCAAATGTTAATTTATTATCAAAATTGGAATCTCACCTAATCTTGAGAAAGCAAAATCTCACTGGGATAAAAATCTTAATATCACCAATGTAAAAAATGGAATCTCACCAATGCCAAAATCTTAATCTCGCCAGTCGCAAGAAATAACACCTGTAAAATAATTAATCTCACCATGCAGTGGCAAAAAACTAAATCTCACCACTGTAAAAAAATGGAATCTCACCAGTCAAAAAAGTGGAATCTCACCACTGTCAAAATAAATGGAATCTCACTGCCATTGGTGTCAAAAAATGGAATCTTACCTGATCCGGTGTCAAAGCGGAACTCCAGATATCCGTCCTTGATCATGATGGCGATGAAGTCTCCGCGGCCGTCCTGCTGCTGCGCGTTGTAAAGGACAAGCCCGTCATCCAGTGATCTCGGTTTGAACATCAGTGAGATCTTGGCCTGGAGAAGTCCTTCCTCGATGGTTGGGTACGAAATGAAGGATGTCTTGTTGAAGGATGGGTCGATGATGGTTATGTCTGGAATGTAACAAAACAACAGCATTTACTGCAGGATCCTTGTTAGTTAACATGTAATGTCATACACTGAGCCTAGAACGCCATGTAAAGTCTTGAAAATAAATCACAAAAATTGAGTTATAAAGGGAGATTACTCTAATTTGTAAATCCATAGAATGTTGGCTTAGCCAATGGAAATGGTCTATACATATGTAGATTTGGAGTTATGCTGTAATATGAATAATAAATAAACAATAATAATAATAATAATAATAATAAATAATGAATAATAAATATTTAAAATAATAAATGGGTCAGTGGCATCTTTAAATAATAAAATAAATTAACTACATTTCATAAATGAGTACTACTGATGCATGCATGTCTACTGTGAGATATTCAGTAGTTAGTCTCCAACTATAACATTACTAATTAGTATCTAATGCAGATGATGACATTAGACATTTAAAGGTACACAAACCTTGTTTCTGACACAACATTATACATTGTACACAGATCCGAGTTCTGACATGACATTAGACATTGGTACACAGATCCAAGTTCTGACATGACATTAGACATTGGTACACATAGCTGACTCACATCTCTCACAGGCGTGTCCGACTCGTCCAATGGGACAGATACAGCTGTATCCAACGGATCCAGCATGGTCGATACATCGGCCCTCGGAACCGCATCGTCCTACAGATATCACGTGACATATTTACATCCCTGTCTGATATTGCAGTCGAAAATACATTGGATATTACCTAAATAATGCTGTTAATTATTCAGCAAATGAATGAATTAATTATCTAACGCCACTTAAATGATTTTCAGTTAGCAGTGTTAAAGAGACATTACTAAATATTTTGATATTCCATTACTAATCCTGATTATTCTGTGAGAATTTAACCATCACAGTGATACAGGACTATAGAAACATATAATTATTAACCTGGCCCACGTTGCACGAAGCACTTGTAGCTCTACCATATTTGTAACTGGGCTCCTGCCACAATAGAAAGCCTTGACATTACAATAGTTGTAGTTCCAAGTGCTTCGTGCAACAGGGGGCCTGCTTAGTACTAGGAGCCTGTTGGTTAATCATCACAGTGCTACAACACTGTGGAAACGTACAAATTAACCCTCTCAGTGCTGCTAATACCATACCTGGGTAGCACATCTCTCCTCTCAGCTCGCAGCGATGTCCAGCAAAGCCCTGGCGACAGATGCACCTGAATCCCATGCGGTTGTTGGCTGGGGCGCACGCACCTCCATTCCTGCAGGATCGCTGGTCACAGACCTGGTACTGCTCGATGCCGAACACCTCGATTGCCTCGCCTCCTAGGTTCAGAGGTACTCCCTTCAGCTCCACCTCACTCACAGCGCCTAGAGGAAAGACAGACATTGCTTCTGTGTTAAAAGAACAATTCACATGGTAGGCCATCTAGGAAATGTCCAGTTTACTTGTGTTAAAAGAACAATTCACATGGTAGGCCATCTAGGAAATGTCCAGTTTACTTGGCATCAAAATACAACTGCCATTTGTGTCCATTGTAAATCTATCGAATGTTTTTTTTTTTGTATTTCTTTTTTAAATTGGGGTTTAGATTTGCTTTCAAGATTACTAATATCATGACTTGTCAGTTTAGGGCAGGAGGAAAGGAAACCTGCAACATCCGTAGCTCTGAATGTTGCAGTAATCCTGTGAGCATTGCTACTTTACACATAGCACATTCTATCAATATCGTGCCAGAAATGTAACTTTCGCAAACATTGTTGCCGGGCCCCCCATGGTGGGATTTGAATTTGGGATTTGGGGCTCCGGTCCAGATGTTCTATGACTGTACTACCACCAACTCCACTGTAAATCTGTCGAGAACTTTTAATGAATGTAGTTCTCTGTCCATTATCTTTCACAAAGGTACAATGTTGAAACTCATTATTTGAGATTTTGTCTACTCATACATTTCAAACTGCTTTGAAACATATTGTAATATATCTGGACTACAGTCCGGTTCAAACTCAAGATTTCTAGCTACAAGTCCTACACTTTATAAAGAAATCACACAAAATTCATTACATTTCTTGAAACAGTGACAGTAGCAAACAACAGTGATGTAAATGCTTCACAGCATATCCACACAAAGTGCATGGAACATCATAAGTCAGCTAACATACTCGTAAGACTATTCACAGCCATGGCAACAGACAATTGTGATTTATGACAGTCCATTCACAGGCATGGCAACAGACAATTGTGATTTATGACAGCCTATTCACAGGCATGGCAACAGATAATTGTGATTTATGACAGCCTATTCACAGGCATGGCAACAGACAATTGTGATTTATGACAGCCTATTCACAGGCATGGCAACAGACAATTGTGATTTATGACAGTCTATTCACAGGCATGGCAACAGACAATTGTGATTTATGACAGTCTATTCGCATGCATGGCAACAGACAACTGTGATGTATGCAGAAAACCAGCCCGTCATCAGGGAGCTGGACAAATAAAACAGTGGTAAATTGCCCTGCTTGAACCCATGAAAAGCAATGTCCTCTGCCTTAGAGGGCTCGGACATTCTTGTCCACGAATTGACTGCATCTCGTGCAGTATATCCTATGCAAATTCTGGTCATGACGACGTACCCACAAAGCCCTGAGAGAAGCCTGCAGCCCGAGGGATGCTCTGGAAGTTGGGGATTCCGCCGATGTACATGTTCTCCAGCAGGTCCAGGCCCTGGAAGCGTCCCGGAGCCTCACCGAAGTAAGCAGGCTCATCGTTGACTGTCAGAGAGCCTGCAGAGACAATGAGTCAACATACAGGATATGTGTTCTATGATAGTTAGAATCAGCATTCAGAAAATTGAATTTTTAACTGTTCAAATTATTTGAAAAATACGAAAATTTAAAATGATTGGTGTTCACATAATTAGGGACAATCAAATAAAAGTACAAAGTATGGTTGTAAATGAAATGGTAAATAAATGAAGGATTTAATTTGTTTAAGTTTCTTTTTAAAGATTGATGAAAATATGATTGTGTTCAAATAATTAGAAAATTATGATTTATAAAATATATTGGTCAGGTTCGTATTTTTAGGGTTAGAAATCTCTTTTTTTTCTCAGAAATTAATTTGTGTTTGAAGTATTAGAGGGTTCAAATTATTAAGGTAATTACGGTACACAATTTTACACAGAAGAGCCCAAGACAACAACAACAAGCACAGACTGACCATTCTTCCTGTCTCTCGTCAGATGTACAGTGTTCCACTGGTTCAGTTGTACCGGAGTGTTCCCGCGGATGATGGCGGGCCCGGACCCGACGTCAAACCGGAATTCCGGGTAGGCACCGTTGAGTCCAAAGCACATGAAGTCTCCCACTCCATTGTCGTATTGGCCGTTGTACAGCAGCATTCCATCGGTGGCTTCGGGACGGAACGACATCTTGATGTCGAAGTTGAGGTATATGTCCTGTAGGGGTTGGTAGCTCATGTAGGAGACAGGGTTCTGGGAGAAATATGGCACCAGTGCTGGAAAAACACAGAAACTGTATTAAATAACTGAGACATTATTGGCATACAATCAAGGTTTATCGACATATTTCATGATCAAATGTATTTTACCTGAAAATATGTACATTTGATTTGTCTCCATTTGTATATAGGACAACACGTTACATTTTCCACAGGTCCCACAGGCTTTCAGTATTTTCATATTTTTCTTTATTTTTGCCTTTATTATTTTATTTCTTTACAATTTAATTTTTAATGAGTGAGTTATTGTTTTACTTCACAGTGTAAATCTTCAATGCATTGACAATTATGATTTTTTAAAACTTTCCTTTTTTGAATTTTAAAACAAAATTTCATAGGTTCATTGTCAAGCTTGAACACTGAGAAATAAAACTGCAACATGTAATCTAGAGGATGGAATGGAGATGGAGTCTACCTCCAACAATTAGGACAACTGGGATCTGATTGGTTCCGTATCTGTTGGAAGCCTGGCACATGTAGGTTCCTCCATCTTCTTCTCGGACTCGTGGAATCTTCAGCTCTCCGTCGACAATGGTGTGTTCCCTGGAGGGACAGAAGGATCAATGGTACAGATTGGAAGAGAGAGAGAGAGAGAGAGAGAGAGAGAGAGAGAGAGAGAGAGAGAGAGAGAGAGAGAGAGAGAGACACACACAGAG
>JAUTBV010141437.1:0-11301 GCA_032361325.1 Lepetodrilus fucensis
GTTAACTAGTAGTAACAGTCATTGGTACGGTTAGCCAGTCAGTGGAACAGTTAACTAGTAGTAACAGTCATTGGTACGGTTAGCCAGTCAGTGGAACAGTTAACTAGTAGTAACAGTCATTGGTACGGTTAGCCAGTCAGTGGAACAGTTAACTAGTAGTAACAGTCATTGGTACGGTTAGCCAGTCAGTGGAACAGTTAACTAGTAGTAACAGTCATTGGTACTGTTAGTAATACCTTTCTGCTTTCTGTATACATAAATTACTATTTTCTACTGAATACCTTACTGCTTCTATCATATACCTTAATTATTGCTTTATACCTTACTGAGGTATACCATATGTACTATTGTATAATGTATACCTTATTCCTTTCTACTGTGTAGATTACTGCTATAGCCATATATATGATACTGTATGTATTGGATACCTTGTAATGTAATTCCACAGTGATATTGATACAATTGTATCAGTACATGGGACAAAGGTATCATGTACTATAGTATTAGTCTTCGATAGTGATACAATTGTATCAGTACATGGGACAAAGGTATCATGTACTGTAGTATTAGTCTTCGATAGTGATACAATTGTGTCAGTAGATGGGACAAACATGTGTGATACTGTAGCATTGGTCTAGTGATGACTGGATTTGTATGGTAAGGTGATGTGTATAATGTGTATCCAGTGCTCTGTGGCATATACTCTGACAGCATCAATGGCACCATCAGCACTGTGGCATACATAGCAGCACATACATGCTGCCATCTCTGATGGTGCTGCTAGGGTTCTGTGCTCTGTGGCATATACTCTGAGAGCATCAATGGCACCATCAGCACTGTGGCATACACAGCAGCACATACATGCTGCCATCTCTCATGGTGCTGATGGTGCTGGGGTTCTGGAAGCTGTATATGGTACTCATATTGATAGTCTAATGGTACTCACATTGGATGTTGAGGCGTGCCTCCATACTCTGCAGGGAGAATCCAGTAGTCACATTAGTTGCGATACACTGAAAGGGTCCCACGTCTTCATCTCGCGACACACGTAAAATCCTCATGTTGCTGTCGTCCTGGTAACGTCTGGTGGTGTTTTCCAACTCGTTTCCACTTTGTATCCACTGGAATATGATGTGTCTCCTGTTGGAGACATCGCACTGCAGTTTGACCTCCGTTCCTTCAACGACATCAAGGTCGCGAGGCTTCGTACTGAAGTAAAACGTGTCCTGGCTGGAACATTGGTGCAACGCTGCAACACAAGAAAATATGTTACATTTCCAAATTTTGTATCATGGTGGGACAAGTTGGGGGAAAGTACCTTGTTCAAGTTTACCAAATGTCAAAACAGGCTACATGTTCAGATAGCCATTAAGTTGGCTATTTGTGGATCCCAGAAGTTTTTCCAATAAATATTGTTTTTTAAAATATATAAAAAATGTCTCCATGGTTACACATGTTACAGGTGGGTTCAAACTAGAGTTCAAACCCATTAGTACTTCCTGTTTTGCCAAATGATGCCTGTGTTACCATTATCATGATTATCCATTTATTTCTATTTGTATGTACTTGTTGTATATTATAGTTCTATCCAGTTCCTTATTTCTGGCCATAATAGCGTTCTACCATTCGGCTATGATCTTGTAAACATGCTCCAATGTGTATTTCCATTGCTTCAAGAAACACATTGAGTTCAAAGAGAATCAGGCAAAGGCTATATTTTCCTACATTTATCCCAATTAATTCTACAAGCAAAGTTTACCTTTGCTCGGGGTCAAAACCCGAAACACTCCTAAGCATATGTTTGAAGGTTGAGCTAACTACTGGTAACCTAATTTTCTCTCTATCTGGGGCAGAACCAACTCTTTGACGACATACAACTGTAGTAAAGTTAGCATATCTGGCAACTGTCTCACAAAAAGTTTTATAACCTCAAGAAACATGAAACATCATATCTACACCAGAGCATAACTGAATGTGATTAAATCAAGATTTCCTGTAAAATATTTCAAAAGGATGATGTAATTCATAACAAAATTCTCGTCTTTACGATGTTTTGGAAGGAAGTCATAACAAGTAAGTGTAAAAAACGTCTCGGAGAAGTTAAGAATGTTTCGTTGCAATGGTTTCCAGGTCATCAGACAGACAGAAGGTGCAGAGAAACACAAAGCTTTGATGGTAATCTCGAAGCTTTCAACAAAAACATATCTCACCCTAACTAACTGCTTTCATTTGAAAGGCGAGACAAAGTAACTGGTATTCCTTTTCCAGGTTTTTCTCTCTGGAGGACTGGAGAGAGAGAGAGAGAGAGAGAGAGAGAGGGAGGGAGGGAGAGAGAGAAAGGGAGAGAGAGGGAGAGGGAGAGAGAAAGGGAGATAGAGGGAGAGGGAGAGAGAGGGAGAGAGAGAAAAAGGGAGAGGGAGGGAGGGAGGGAGGGAGAGGGGAGGGAGGGAGGGAGAGAGATGGGGAAAGAGGGAAGGGGAGGGGGAGAGAGAGGGGAGAGAGAGAAACAGAGAGAGTGGAGAGAGGGAGAGAGTGGGAGAAAGAAAGAGAGATAGAGAGGGGGAACTAGAGAGGAAGAGAATGGGAGAGAGAGACTGGGAATGGGAGAAATGGGAAGAGAATGGGAGAAATGGTATGCGAGAGAGGGGAGGAGAGAGAGAATGGGAGGGAGAGAGAGAGGGGGAGAGATAGTGGGGGAGACAAATGAGGAACTGACAGCAAATAGTCACTCAGGTGGAACACATATGGACCAAGTAGACATATATTATTATGGAATACCAAGCAAAGAATGTAGATCAAAGATGAGAGGGGCAGAGTACTGCAATCTACAGACTTCTGGGCCACTTCTCGCCATCTTCATAAGGACAACTCAGAAATAGTTCAAATATGTGCAACATGTTTACTATGCTAGTCATCTCAGCAGAATCTAAACAGTGCATTCTGCAAAACATGTACAGCGCATCAGACATCTTTACCTACACACCGATTCCTAAACTGGCTCAACTTGTATTTAATAAAATTTAAATAAATTATATAAATGAAAAATAATTTTACATATAAACATTTAATCATTTTCGATTCATGTATATCATGTATACGACTTGGACTACACATCTTGATCATGTAGAACTAAATGTAGACATGTTTTCTCTGTCGAAGTTTTGAGAGCATTTTTATGACCATTTTTTCCCCCTTGTTTTATTATTTTTCTCCTAGAGTTTTTATTATTTAATCCTGGGGCGAAGTAGGATACGTGGGGAGTTGGTTACTTTGAGAAGTTCACATCAAACATCAACAGATGGTGCATGTACAAGCAGAACACCGATACAGCCATTTAGTCTTCTAAACACTCAACGTTACTCAAGACAAATATAAGACTTTCAGAGCTGCCTAGCTTAATGGGAAATCTCTCATATAACCCCTAGCGGAGGATTCTCGGATAACCCCCCTAGCAGAGGATATGTTCTTGAGGAAGGAAATGATCCGTTGGGAAAAAAACTGACTGAACATCTAGAAAGATGGGAGAGGAAAAAAAACATGGCGGAAATCGTGGATCTCACGCCTTTGCCTTGCAGCTATCATTCGTGCATCTAATCTCTGTTACAGATTATCAGGTGTACGCTCTCTAGTCCAATTAATTCTAACACTATTGCAGGTTTCCTCTGCATGAACACAATTAATGATGTCTGCTTATGTCATCTCCAGCGTGGAGGGGCATTGATTTGATCTTAGTGTATAAAGGTTAAAAAGAGAAATGTTTTGATCCAAAGTTAGTGTTTTTGCCCCCAATAGCTTGATTTCCTTCATTCATAAACATGATAAAGGTGAAATATTTCTTAACTGTCAACCGATGTGCGATATGTGAAGCATTTTTTTTGTTAATTGATGTGTGCAAAAGGAATTACATGCCACATTCACTATGATCAAAGATATTTTGTTTCCCATCCAATTTTTATTTAGATTCTATCAAGAATGATGTATCATAACTGCTACTATTATTAATCATAGGAAATCATGTGTATGCATAGGGCAAACTTATTTTAGAAGAAATTTAATTTAATGAAACAGCCCTAGAAAATAAACTTCAGTTAATTAATTACCTTCACAATTGTATTTTTCTCTCTCTCTATTTTCTATAATGATTAATTCTTTTGTTAAATAATATGTCCGTCAAATTGAATGCCATACATTGAAGTTAACTGACGGGTTTATCAGATTATAGATTACTATAACTGTTATTGAAAATATTAAATTGCAGCGATATTAGTTATCATTGAAGAAGACAATTATATTAACACTGATTAAAGGAAATTATTACCGTAAAGAACGGTTCCTTAATTAACACACCAATGTAGGATCCTCACGTTATCTTCCTCCGGATATAAATTACATGTATATTTATTTACAGAAGTCAACAATCAGCTGTTTGTTGAACGGAATGGTGACTAAACCAAACTATTACGTCAATGAAAGCAAAGTTTCGCATCGCTAGCTGGACCTGAGGAATTCTGAATTAGTGCGACCACCTTTCTACGACCATGCTTCTTGACATCCGGGAATCCGTGGCAGTTGGACAAACATGCCCGCTAGATGTCCGACCCCATACTCCGTAACTGTACGTCTCAACAGCTGATAACAATTATCTTCCCGTGCTAGCTGCAGAAATACTCCTACCCAAACCCAGAGTATAACTGTTAACCTAAGCATCTTCCTAGCGCAAACATAGGTTAGCCCATTTTACCTATAACCCTTCGTATCTGGATGTGATTTCATGGCCCAGTTGCCATCCAATTATATGGAACCAGAATGAAGCATGCGTAGCCTAAGTTCGTCCGTGTGGTATTTTGTGGAAAGAGTTATATTAGTGCAATGTTGAGACTTATAGATGTATGAAGCGATAATATTTTATTATTTTGTGGAAGGAGTGATATTAGTGCTGAAGTGTAATGTTGAGATGTATATGTATGAAGGGATAATATTTAAGTATTTATATAATATACGTGTGGATTTGTCAGTGAAGAAACGAAGATATAGAGGGAGAGAGAGATAGAGAGAGAAGAGAGAGCGAGAGAGAGAGAGAAAAGAGAGAGAGAGGGTGAGAGAGCACACACGTCGTGATACGTGAACGCGACACTGAATTTTGCAATTTCTATCACAGATTAATTAAATATATTGCTTGAGGTCGTGCGTATGCATTTCCTAGACTGCTTCAATCAATCTGGAACACCATAGCATCTAATCCTTAATATAAGCTAGCTTTATCTTAGTCTGGACAGACTTTCTCATTCTCAGACCATACATCAGTGGAAATGAGGCATCGGCTTTACCATGGACACGCCAGTCGAATGGAACAGTTACCAGAGAAAATGTTGCAATAAACAAACGCTGAGCTGTCAAGGCACATCTGCATATCCTCATGGTGTGAACATGGATAAATGGTAATTATCAGTTTAATTGCATCAAATGTCGTAACTATAACGTAAGCCAATATGTGACACTATACGACCATCGCAGCATGTGCGACCAACAATGAAGCGTTCAACAGAAACGAAAACGGGGGGTCTATAATTATCCTGCCAATGGATTATTAAACGAATGCGAAGACATATGGTGGACGGTAAACATAACTTAATCATATATATATAAGAAAATGTAAAACCGCTCAGTTTATGGAGGAATTAAAAATATCGCTTAAAATTCTCAATAAACATTACAGAAGTTGAGAGCAGCTGTTTAGACACTTCCAAGAAACATGGAAACAACCAAAATGCTTCACGTCATAACTGTATCCCCCTATAGTTTTGCGTTTATGAGTTAAACATGAATACTATTTCTGTATTATTAGACGACTACACACACTTCCGCCGTGAGAATAGTGTTCCACTTGAGTTTTACCACGAGTTCGCAACGAAAACTACCCGTGGAAGATACAGGGTTAATTAAAATTAACATCGGAAGAATGGGTTCCTCTTGTTCCAATCTTCAGAAATGAAATTAAGAACCAACGTATCAGTTTTAATGTGTTCCAAGCCCAGGAGAAGACGTGGAAAAGATCCCAGAAGGTTGTTTCCACGGGATTCTGAAAGAATGTTCTTGGATTTGTTATTGGTATGGTGTGGTATGGAGTGAAGGGCAATGTTAGAAGGATGTCTTGATGCTCTTCTCTCTGGCTTCTAGACCTGTTAGCCGTTTACTGATGCCGCATACGTTTCTCCCGGGGTAAATGAGTCTGGTGTTGAAAGATGCGCCCGCTTTAGGACGTTTCCCAATGCGAAATACAGGGCGAAAAAACAGTGTGTTCCTACTAGTGTCCGTGTGTATCACACAACCCCAGACATCCAACCACGTTCTGACAGTACGAGAAACACCATTAATTCAATAAGGTTCCTTTCCTAATTACACAATAGGATGCTTCCCAATGCAATATATATTACGGGACCAAGGAAGTGTAGTGAACCAACGGTACAACACCGTGTCATAACGACTATTATTTATGTAAAGCAAGAGAGGAGAAAAAGATTAAAGAACAAGACACGTGACTCCCGAGTCGTAAAGTTTTACAACGTAGGTGAAATTTGGCAGCGCATAAACAGAGGTTCTTTCATGAAAAGGCTAGAGAAAACAGACAAACCTATGATACGCGAGTTATGACTTAAAAGTACCTTGTTTGTCGACTGCAGGACAAACCAACCGGATAAATGTTTACTTATATTGAGTGACTATATGCGATCCCGTGAGAGTTGCAATAGGAAATCTCGACAAAATCCTTCATAATAATCATGTACTGCTCTAAACCTTTGCAAACACGTTTATTGTAGGTCTAAAACAAGCAAGGGAGTTTATTGTAGGTTCAAAGCAAACAGTACACATATAATATCAGAATCGTCAAGATGAGTACAAGCTTTTACTTGCACGTAAAGACAGCGTACATTAAGATAAGCAATAAGCCTAAAGGTACATAAACGAAAAACCAGACTTAATCTCAATACATTGCAATGCAATGTAAACATAAATCATAACCAATGTGTTCATTATCTCTTTAATTAATTACATCTCCTTAAATTAATAAACCTGTTTTACTCTAAAAAATATTTTTCAAAATCTTTATTTATAAAATTTAATATTATAATTGAATAAATGTAAGGAATAAGCCCATCCAATTATCACCTCTAATGCCAGTCGGTATTGGACTAGCTACTACTATGGTTTATGATAGGAAGTCCTAAATCAATATTATCAAGTGTCAGTACTGTCTGTCAAGATGCACACACGACTGGTTACCGCTGCTCTAAAAGGGCTCGCCAGCCTATAACAATATAATAACATGACAGAGATAATTTAAGATACTATTGCAAAAATTGTTCACTTACCTGTTGCTAAGAGTAAAATCAACGGTAACATTTTCCCAGTATAATAATTTAGCCAAAATGACCACATGTCCATGAAGGTAAAACCATAGCCGTGATCGTGAACTGATCCTCAACAACACGTTAAACAAACTCGTATGGGACGAGCCATGCCAGATACGCTGGCTCAAAGTAGCCGCCTCTTGCAACCGCAGCACAGCTCGTCACGCTCGGCGGGATAAAGTAGTCCGCTTGTAATGCGTCGATATCTCGCCTGTAAACGCGTTTTCACATCAGTATTTCACTCATTGGTAACAGCATGTGTTTTGGTTGAAATACCTTCTCGAAATTATGACTGTTATGCGATTTTCATAAAGAAAGTGAAAGTTGTTTCAGTGATATTATTGCGCTTACACCTGTCAAAGACTATACTCCTCCTACCATTCTAACCAATCAACAGGCAGACAGGCTATAACACGTATATCGTCTGAAGTGTTGAATACAGCATGTATACCGCCTTGCGATTCATACATTGACGATCCGTGCAATATTGTGAGTGATCGACAGCTGCTAAACCGCGATGAAAACTGGCATAATTCACCGCCGATTACAACTTGACTTACGGCGTAAAACTTAATGTACATTTGCCATTTCTGTCGCGTGTGTTCGTACACGACCATACACATGTCAATCTTCATCATAACAGTTTAATTGCAAAAATAGTAGGCCTACAGGCCCTACATACAAACCTTTTAACCAAGTGGTATAACGCTGTTCGTGAACAATATACAAGTGGACATAACACCATACACGTGTCATATGATATATCATTTCTAGTAATTAAATACAAATCATAACTTCCATTCATAAAGTTCTATAAACGTACATTGGAAACCTATTACGTAAGGGAAGCAACTCCTCCAATCAAGATTGGCACGCTGAGAGCGGTGGTCTCTGTCTGAGGGCTCCGTAGCTGGGGTAACGGGAAGCAATTTGTGCCTTAATAACAGGAAATTCGTTCACTCTTGTAGTTGCCTAACGGGTTCTAGCTACACTCAACAATCGATCGACGAGTCTTGGTCTATGGTGTCAGTGTTAGAGCCTCGTAAGTAGTCATGGCCATCGATGCTGGAAAGTTGTTTGGAACCAGCCACAAAATGTCAGAAGCAAGTCGAGTTTGTCATAATAAATAGAGATTATTACACTATTAGCTACATATTGTGTGAGGAATATCTATTCAGTTGTATCTAATATATGCAGTGCACCATAGTGTAATGCATTTGAGATAATTAACTTACATGTATATGGGCAGTATTAATGTTTTCGCAATATTTCGCACATGGATACGCGAAGTCCTAGGCTATGCATTGACAGTCCTTACTGACTTTGACGTAGATCTACTGACTGAGCTCTTTTCGCTATTTTGTCAGCACAGACATTATACATTTACCCATGTATCTTGTATACACAAAACTTTCTCTTCTAATTCTATATTTATATATAAAACAAACTCGATGTAATCGTTGCAAACAATACCTTCCTTTAACATGTCATCCCAAGTATACCAACAACACGTGATTGCCACTTTGAACTGAAAAGTGGAATTAAACGTACCAAGGTAAATGTTGTTGCTTACTTCTCACAAACGTCTTACATGCTCAATTTCATTGTATTCTCATTTTCATTTTGACTTTATGTCATCACCTTAGTGAAATTAGCCTGCAGTCTACTGTTGCGCAAACAAACCGGCAACAAAGGAATCAAACCCGTGCAATATCCCGACTACACGATAAAATCAGCCTGTCAGTGGCCGAATTACCCGCTCAGAGAACCAAGGGCTCCCAGCAATTTCTCAAATAATGGTAATTTGATAGACTTTAATTTGTGACGCAATCCAACTCAGCGGCCGTGCCCTGTATAAAGACTCCGTTAATTGAGTTTGACTCCACGTTTGTGTTTTTAAGTAACGTCCAAAAGCTCCCGAGTTTTCTTTGGAAGAAACGGCGGTGTACGGATCATTTCATTGGGAATGTGGATTTGCTGCATGGGGTACTATTGGCCCCGGGTTTCACTGGAGGGGATTCGATACCAGATAAGAACTATGTGGTCTGACACTGTATATACGACACCAATAGATGGTTTGTTTGCCTCGTGGGATATTGTATGTTTTCACCTGTAGGCAGAGTAATCTACACCATCGCTTGTATTTCATACGTAGCCTATCCTATAGCTATACCTTTTGGCATTTGACATGCATTGGTCTTAATTGTAGTTATATGCATGTTATCGATTTATAATTATTTACAAAATTCATCTTACCGAACAACGACAGTTCTATGTTATACACGAGGAAAACAACAAAAGTTGAAATCTACGGAAATACACATATTTAACGAATTAACTTATATTATTTTATATATATATAATAATGCCATGATGATTTCAGTAATTTACTGATGATACGTTGAGGGATTTGAAAGTTGTTGATGAATGTTCACACACACACACACACACACACACACACACTGTAATTTCTTAGATTTTCATGAAATAAATATAACAAATCGTTGTACATCATGCATTTTATCTGGTATGTTAGACATGTCAGATAAGAAATAAAAATAGATAGGGTGACATTATTTTCTTTAATTGGTATGTTTTAAGTACAGCGACTGAATTAGGAAGCACACTAATCAACACGTTTACCTAATAGTTCCACTTCTTTACTTCACACCACTATAATTAGCCGTCATATTAACACGACTAATGTCATATTAGTTTATCTACCAAGGGAGAGTAAAAACAAATATATCTTTATGTCACTCGATAAATATTAATCTTCGTTTAATTCGCGTAGCATATCTAGATCTTGTCATTAACGTCATTATAAACATAACTTTTGATCTTGAAGTAAATATATCCGTGAGATACAGGAGATAAACGGTTCCTATTGCAAATTTTCCGTGAAGTTATCGTGATTAATCAGGTGGGAATTTCATTAAACACCGACGGCAATCTTCGTGTATTTAGAATAACATAACCTTTGAATATAACTGTATTTCTTAATGTATTGCACAAATAGTTCCTGTGTAAATCTATGGAACTGTTGCTCTTGATTAATATTACAAACATCCATTATTAAGTATCTTGAAAATGTTAATTTAAAAATCATCTTTAGTAATTTTTAGTCATGGATGTTACAATTATAGCAAACAGCTATTGAAAAGCGCCAATAAGTGACTAGAAAGTTCATACTATACAGTTGTACATTTTGCTTTTTATACAATATCAGAAATATTTTGTGCGATATCAAATTGTGCTCATATGCATATATTAGAGAGCATTCGAAAAATGTTCGCACAATTTGGGAATGTTAGCATGTACACTAAAATTGTTCTTGAAAGCTTTGCACAGGAAATCAAATAAAAACATATGTTTGATGTTGTACATATAATATATGGTATAACATCTAATCCTTCTCATCGCCTATGTGATGTTGCCTTTTCCTGGTATATATGTTCATTTAGTGACACTAGTTGTTCCTTCACTAACATATACACGTACTAAAGAAAATAATTCAAGTGTATGCCAGGGAGATATTTTGTGGGGACGTTATCTACCAAATTTCGGAACTGTTCTTGTGAAATATGCATGGCGCCATTAGTCTTCCAATGCGTCTGCAAATTCGTGAAGAGAACCATGAGCCTGTAGACGTTTGCAAATTATTTGTTGATAAAATAATATAAAGCTAAATTACTATGTACCCTAAAGCTATTGGCCCATAATTAATGTTATTGCGTATATTATACACAGATACTGGATCTCTTTCAGAAAGCAAGGCAATGGTTCACATGAAGAACACTATGCATGTCAACAATAGACATTGTCGCGATATATATATATATATATATATATATATATATATATATATATATATATATATAGAGATATATAT